>VXAX01003744.1:554701-629306 GCA_013399835.1 Leptocoma aspasia
TGTTAAAGAAACAAAGGAAGGCTGGAGTGGGTAGATCATTACCAAATAGCCCAGCTACACGGCTCCTGCTTCCCTAATGAGCCTGACAGCATGCAGTGCCACCTCTCTCTTCTTATGTAAAGCTAATCCCTTGCCCTCTCTGACAGCCAGTATTTACATTTGCAAATGAATCCATCTTCCCACACCCCCCCTCCTCTGCGAAGGGAGGAGAGGGAGACGGGACCGACAGCACAGTCCTCCTAGGACAGCACCGGTCCCCTGGCGAGGTGTCCCTCACCCAGACAGCTGGAGGAATAAATGACTGGGTGACAAGAATGCCTATGTGGGATGTCCGAGCTGTACCCAAGTGAAAAGTTAGGCTGGGGAGAGCGCTGGCAGACACTGGTTTTCTTGCAGCATCTTTCACTTCCACATTGCCACCCCGCTGAGGCCACGCTGCAGGGGCTGCACGGCAGGGACACCGCTGCTCTCCTCTGCTCCTGCACCCTTCCAGCTCCCATGGCCAGGTGTTAGGGAGGTTAGGGAGCCAAAGGAGCCAGAACCTGATCTTTTCCAAGGAGAGACACGGGTGGCTTGTGGTGTCGGAGCTGCCCGAGGCACGAGTGCTCATGAGGCAGGCAATGGAGGGACTGTGGGGTGGGGGATAGAGGTCGGTGTGAAGCGCCACCAGGCCTCATCCTCCCGTAACATTTCAATCAATTCTTGCTGGGGGGTGAGGCAATGGGAAAAGCAATGAGATTTTGTGTTCAGTTCTCATCTAATGACAGCTGCGTCATTGATTTGACTAATTGGCTGAGAATGATCCTGCAAACCCAGTCTTTTACNTGGGGCTGTAGGAAGTGTTTGTTTTCCTTTCTGTCACTAGGCAGCGGGGAACCCGTCGCCTTTGTTCTGCGGGTCGTACTGGTGGGGATGGCAAATATTGACATACATGGAGGTGGTTTTCATTTTCACGTGTTTCTTGTTACCTCTTACAGCTGTGTGGTTTGGCTTTTCTCTTGTCTTCCAACTTTTTTTTTTTTCTTTTGTGGTTTTTTGGTTTGGTGGGGGTTTTTTTTGTAGGTTTTTTTTTTTTTTTTTTTTTCCCACGCCTCCGTGAATGTTTTCCAGCGCTGGTGATACCGTCCCTGATTGCATATTCCAGCCCCATAACCTTTGGCATGGCTTGTCCAAATGACCTGGGAGCTTCAGCTCCTGCCCGGTGCCATGGGACATTCATTAACAGGGATGACAGGGAATCTCCTGGAGAAATTGCACTTCCCTTCTGGTCCTTTTGCGGTTGTCATTGCAGCTCGAGGTTCAGAATTGTTGCCAGGTGCTGCATACTTCATCCTGTTTCTGCTCAGGACGTACCTGGCTGGTGCTTAGAGGCAGAACAAATTTTTCAGGGTTATCGGACATAAAAAGGAAAGGAGGGGCACACAGAAACAACCATCTTGCCCAATTTACCCTTTTCTTCTCTCCAGCTTTCTTGCTTCACTTAGTTTTCTGTGGTGCATTTTAGTGCAAATTATGTCTACCTACTACAGGTCATAGAAAATACTTGTTTCTGTTACTGATCAGATCATAAATTCAGGATATTGTCATACAACTCAATGCATTGAGGTAAAGGTATCTTCCAGGAAGAAAAATAGGCATGTTAGAAAATTCTGGGCATGACCACATAAAACCTGCAATACAAAAAAAAAAAAGGAAATGCAGGCAGAGAGAACAAAAATCTTCCTGGTACCATGACAACAATTTTGTAAAATTGATGTGCATTTTCCTTTAATCACTGTGGAAAAACAGGAAATTATAATTTACTATTGAAATAAATATTTGCAGTACTCTCAACATACCACATACAATGGGATCCACTTAAACATTTGACATTCTGCAAAGGAAACAGTCAACTTTTTGAGTCAAAAATGCATTCACAAATAAAGGGCTGAGAGAAAAGCCATGTAATTTTGTGGTAATTGTTCAGTCTTTTGAGTAACTTGTGTGTTTGAGGGAGTCTGCTAAGTCCTGTGGCAACAAAATGTCTCCATAGTTCATAGTGATGATAATGCCAGAGATCACTTCCAGTTCCATGTGTTCTTGTCACCTGTTTCTGCTACATAATTTAGCTTTCCTAATGCTGTGCATAGACAAATAACCCTTGCACTGGCACATCCTGTGCAGATAATCCTTCTTTTCTCAGTATTTCTGAAGCATCTCAGTAACTGTGATGCCTTTTGAGCAAAAAAGCCATTTTGGAAATGATTGCCTTTGCAACAGTCGCCTCAAGTTTTTTGTGAGCAAAAGACAGAGCGTTCTGCTGCTGTGTGGAGTGATTTAGCTGCTCAGCCTATTCCTGTGTGAATATCCAATTACCCCTTTGAGCTCCTGTAGTGGCGAGGGAGGGGAAGGTGGGAGGTATTCTCATCATGTTGCAATTATGATTCTTCCACTGTCCTTTCCCCTTCTTCTGAAAATTATCCAGACTGGAAGGGAGTCATTACCGAGCTGATCATGATAGCATGTATTCTTTAATAAATACGCTCAGAACGGTTTGGATGAATAACGCTCCAGCGACAAAGGATTGCCTCATAGGTGGCTCTGTGATTAGCCATTGACCTTGCGTGTGGTGTCTGTCCCACCTGGGTGATTGAAGCATCTGAAGAAGGAGCAGAGAGCTCTGATTATAAATTACAATTTCTGATCAGAACTGTTGGACTGATAATAACTCATCGTGCAATCGGTGAAACATTCAGGTTTCACAAACCCCTCATGATTAGAGTCCTCACAGAGAAATGGCAACATGCCTGAATCACTCAAAATTTTAATTTGTGAATGTAATCATAAATCAAGGTTCTCTTCACAGGAGGGCCTTGCCCTTTTTCTGCTTGTTCGAGTGCAGTTTTGTTCAGTGAGAAGTAAGGCCAAGTGCTGGGTTTGGGACAGATCTGAAAGGAGGGAATGTTGCTCTTCATGGACTCAATATCAAAACTGTTCATCAAAAGGTCAACATCCTTCATCTGCAAACAGCACCCAGGGTCGGCTCTCCGATGTCAAAACATGGCTGGTCCAATTCTGTCCATTTCTGGCAGTTCTTTGAAGGCTGGGTGTTTACAGGCCTGACCTAATTCTGGCACATCGTGTCTGGCTGCCACCACTCAAAATTTGCCATGTCTAGGACAAGAGGTAAATCTGTTTGTGCCAGGGGGAAAGCAAAGCTATTATATGTCCATAAAAGTCTTCTGGAACCTGCCCTGGTTTATGTAACCCTCCTTCAGAGCAGGACATTTCAATAAACAGCGATCTCCATCCTCAGAAAGGTGGTTTCAAAAAGGCCTCTGTATTGAATGAGCACTGTAGCTCAATTTGGCTTAAAAACCCAGACTAATATTGACAGTGCCCTCATCCTCTAATCTGATGGTTTATTTCCTCAGCAGAATGAGTTCTCCCATAAAAAAGGATGTTTGATACAGGGCAATAAAGTTTGGTTTGCATCAGGATTGCTCCTGCCCCCAGCCACTGGCAGAGAAATTCAATTTTGCCCTTGTCACCAGAACGGTTTGTGTTGAAAGGGGCCTTAAGAGATCATCTCATTGCAACCCCTTTGTAATGGGCAGGGACACCTTCTATGAGACCAGAATGCTCAAGGCCCCATCCAACCTGACCTTGCCATCAGTTTTCCTTATTTAAAAAGAAGAAACTTAAAAGGTGAAAAACAGAAAAGAAAGATGGCTTAGTGTACACAGAGGGATGAAGGTGTATACAATATACAATGTACTACCAAATCCATGCTTAGTGCCCTGTTTTTTTTTCAACAGCATTATAGCACTGAATTGTTTATCAAGCAGATTAACAATATGTACATGTATATTTAATGTAGAAATTGGCATCCATTTACAGAAGGGTTTTAAATTAACACCTGGGAGAGGCTTCTTCCTTGGGTGTTTGCCCTTCTTTATAGCAGCTATGCTTCCTCAGCCTGTGAAACTCGTCCTATTTTTGAAAATATTTCTCTGGGTTTTGACACTGTTGAGAGGGGTGCATTGCCAGTTAGCCAGAAGTGGCCTGATCCTAAAAATCTGACTACCTAAAAATCTTCTGGAGGGAAAATCCACTTGCTGTATGACATGACAACTCCAGTAACCAAGCTGTTGCTTAGCCACCCTCCCAAGCAATCCAACTCTTCCAAGTTTTCCAGCACCAATATCTGCTCAGCTATACTCTTAGTACACCCCAGGGTTTTGCCACTGGCACACTCTGCAGAGTCATTTCACTGAGGTATGAGTGCAGACATTTTAAAAATATTGAGCTGGAGTTCAAGAAGAGTTCTTAAAATAAGGGTCTTTTTGGTGTATTTTTTTGCAGTTTGAGAAAGATCAGGCCTTTGCAAGTTCTATTTACTCATTTCCCAAAGCTGAAAAGTGTGTATTTTCTCATGCCTACAACCTACAGCTTGATTTTCAGAACCTGGCTTCCTCACCCACTCAGCATAAATGTTATAGTATTCCTCTTAGGTAGTGGAACAAGCATTTCTTTGCAAAGACTTGCTTTGAGTTATTCCGGGCAGCTCTCAAGAGGGGGGAAATATAATAACAAAAGATTTAACTACAGTTTGCAGCGCTGTAGCCAGGGAAAGAATCGCAGTGTTACAACTAAATATTTATAGCAGAACGCTTGCTGAAAAGCTCTGTACAGTAAATAATTACCATATTGCTACAGTCAGGACTTCTCTGATGCAAGCCAGGCAGATCCCGTTCCTGCCACCACTTCAGGGTGGGAAGAAGCCGTCCCACACATCCTAGTTGTGTGCTCCAGAGTTACTGCAGCTCCAGCATCCTGGAGACACCTGCCCCATCCCTGATATCACCACCAATGCCTGTATTACAGTGAGACACTACCTCTGGTGTTTATCAGGACATCCCCCTGCTTCATTTTCTGTTCTCTTGAAGGACGAATCTCTTTTAATTCTTCAGATATCCAAAACAATCTACTTATCTCAGCCTGCAAAACTTTCATCTGAGGATCAAAAATATCCTGGTGCATTAGGAATAATGAATTTACCCTGTAGGATAATGTATTTTAATCCTTCAGTGAGTCAGCTCTCCTCCCAGTTTTAAACCAGGGAGGCCTCTCAGCAATCTAAAAGACTTGAAAGACTTGATTCTCTCCTGCATTAATGCACACACATATTATCACTAATTGTTTAGTCTCTCTTTAATCTATTTAAATGCATAATACAGACTTCAAACATATTATTCTATTTCCATTTCAAATTGCATATGAGTCATTAAGCAGAGAGATTTGTTCATTGCTAGTTTTTAAATGTTGATATGAGGACTAGATTCTACCACAGTGTTAGGTGGAGATAATTACCTTTTCACCTGAGTGCTGGTGGTGAATGCCTCTCACAAGGAAAATGCTCAGGTTGGGTGTTGTGTTTTCATTTCTCCCCTTTTTTCTCCTTTACCTCATATTAGAGAGATTGAACTTGTTAAGCCTGGGTATTTGTACTTGACACATAAATTTATTATTCCTGTAAAAGTGCCTCAAGACTGTGAAACTTGTGAAGTACAGACCTGAGGCAGCTCTTAGTTAAAGGTTTAAATGACAAGGAGAGGAAAACAGGCATTAAATGGTGTCAAAATCTTATGCAATGAGAGCAAACTTAGAGTTTTTTCTCGTATAAAGTCCCACAGCATATAGACAAGGCAATTCAAAATCGTTGACAGCTCAGGACTGGTGGATGGAGCAAGTGACAGACGGACTGCAGAGCAATCAAAAGCTTTCCTCAAATGGGAGAGCTTTCATTTTTAAGAGGTTTGAGAAGTTACAGTATGAGGTTGCCTCTGATTGTGATTATTTGTATTTACAATTCACATCAGCACAGTGAAACACAATGTCCATAGAAGGCAGGACAAATAACACACCATATTTCAACCATCAGTTGTCCCAAGGGCATTTACCTCATTAATGAGGATGATGGCTTCAATTTTTCTCTTGAGAGTCTTTGAAGGGAGGTGATTGATACAGTTGCATAACAGTGACATATAACTTCTGTGATTCAAGCAATAAACTCTGTTTCACCTCTTGAAAGCTCTGGGGACTATGGTAAAGTTGGTGAGAATTCTCTGGATTGTCCTGTGAAACACTGCCCTTAGATTAAGTGGTAAAAATAGGGGAAAAAAGAGAAATGACTGAATCTATCATGCAGAGACCTTTGTGCCCATAGTCTCTCACAGCAGCACGGGCTATCCCCACAAAGCATTGTCAGGAGAAAGCCAGATGACACCTCAGAGACCAGAGAGCAAAAAAAGAAAAATATAAACCCCTCTCTTGATTTTTTTTTCCTCATAGAACTGGATTTTTTTTAAATTTTATTTTATTTTGTCTCCTTCATATAGCCAGTGATTTGCCATTACAATCAGGGCAAGCTCTGTGCATCATCAGGAGATCTGGACAACATCTTTTATACAGATGGAGCAGTCAGACATTACTTGAGCAGTCAAAGTTAACACGGATGGTTGTTTTTATTGGTAGCTAATGGGAGATATTTCCAAGTTGCTTATAAAGATGGTTGCATGGAAAAAAAATATTATGGAGGAACAAGACCATGCTATTTATGGGGTGAATCTGCTAAACAGTTGTTTCTGTGATAAAAACTCTTTGAGAAAATTGGCTGAATCTACAACAGCATCTCTTTTGGAAGATGGAGCATTTGGTCAATTCTGCATGTAGACACAGTAAAATATCACTGGAGATCACATACATGGGTAGGTAATAGCTAATTTGCTATTAGACTGAAGGATAAACCAGTTATTTTCTGTATGTGTGTATGTGTGTATATATATATATACTAAAATTTCTTTATAATGAAATTGTTTGGCACAAGTAAGAGAATATGTGCAAAACAATCCTTGTTCTTTGGTACCAGATCTATGCTGGCTTCAACACAGCCTCCCATTCAATAAATTTCAAAGATCGTCAGGAGTTATGTCCACAGATTAGTTTTGGTTATAAAATCTCAGTGTTCTGCTGTCTTGCCATGCGCCAGATTTTCTGCTGCGTTTCTCCTCCTAATGGAGTGTGAGGAAGAAAAGCTGAGCACAAACAGTGTTGGTTCAATGAATTTGCAGCCTGCTTAAAGAACTCGGCTCTGCCCTAACAGGATTTTATGGGAAACAAAAGAAGGAAGGAAAATGGGTTCTCTGACAGAATAGAAATCCCCTGGTTTTGCTGATGCCAAACTTATCTCAGTGCCACATGATGGGATGTCCCAGCAACACATAAGGAAGCGCTGAGATCAGATTGGTTCCACATTCGTGAAAAAAACCCATCAAGCGCCATTAACTCCCTGCAATGACCTCCGAATGAAAAGATTTTGTGTGGGCGTGAGTGGAGAAAAATCCTGTAACTAGTTTTATCTTGGCAATGCTGAGCTTGTTGGAAATGTCTTTTAAATAGAAACTCTGGGCAAAAGCAGTTCCTGGGACATCTGGAGCGGGGAGTGTCCAGGGTTGGGCTTAGACACATCCTTCCCTCTGCAGGGGTGGGGAAGCCACTGGATCCTGAATCACGTCCCTGCCCATCTCCTAACAGCACCAGAGAGCCTCTGAGAGGGCAGGGACCTGGCAGAACCAGACTTCCCAGCTGCTTCTTCCTTCTCTCAAGTCAGGGAATGACCAGGGTGAGGTGAGGATGTGAGGGTGCATCTCCACATCCACCTCCTTAAGCGTGTCCATCAGCCCTGAAGATGCCAAGCACTTATCCCATTATTCCCTCTTGGCAAGAACACACCCATGGTTACTAATAGACTGACATTTTAATTTTGAGACATGCCTGATAGAAAACAGAGGGAAAAACATTCAGCATCACACTCTCTGGGTCATCTCTGTGTTTGGTTTGAGGCAAGACTTGTGAAATGTCAGCCTTAGTCAGAAATGAAATGACAATTCTGGGTTACCTATGCACGATATTTTGACTGGAAAAACTCGGCAGTCCACTCTTCCCCTGAGTCAGCTCCCAGGACAGCCCACTGGACTTCCTTTTTCACAAAGGAATACTGTTTTGTAGCAGAAAGCACAACAAAACCATAAGCATGCTGGGTATTAAATATTTTATTTTATAAATATTGTGTTCTATTGCATTGCTTGATGGGAGCAAGGACACATGGCTGAACAAAAACTCTGTCTTAGTATGATGTTTTGTGGGGGGTTCTTTGTTTTTCTGGAGGGGTTGTTGGGTTTCTGTTGGTTTTTTGGGGTTTTTGGGGCTTTGTGGGATACATCTCGATCAATAGCAATTAGATACCTGAGCTGCAGCATCCCTTTCTCCAGAGAGGGATCTTGTCCAGCAGGAATCCAGCACTGGTGGCAGCAACGGGAAGCAACTGGTGGAACATTTCAAAGGAGAAAAGCACATCACAGCTGAGTAATGAACAACTCAGTGCAGGGTTTACAATAGTATTAAACATTGATTTAGTAAGTTTTCTGCCAAAATCTGTGTTAAATCCACGGCAACAGCGTTAGCTTTTTCTTGGGCAGCCCAGTTTTGGGCTGTAAGTGTGCATTAAATCCTTGCTGGAAAAAAACCAAGTAATCTGAGCCCCTCAGCATGATCTCTCCTAGCTTAGCCCTCTCTCTTATTACAGTTGTTCACCCAGACTAGTGCTTTGAATGTAGATGAACTTGGGAAATCTACTGAAGCCAGCAGAAAAAGGCAGAGGTGTCAAACATTGTGACGGATCCCCAAGCAGGGAGCGCCAGCTCTTCCTCTTCCTGCAGGGTCTCCTTGCATCCCAACCTCTCTGAAAGTAAATTACCAGAGAAAACAGTTACAATTTTCTTTTATATTAATCAACATCCCTTTGTCTTCATGGGTGGTAATTGCTCCTGACTTTCACTAAGTGAAAACCAGCGAGCCAAATCCACTGCCGGCATTCGCAGCGGGAGCATCTCTGGGAATCGGGAGGGATGTGACAGGGACACTTTCTGGGCTTTCCTCCTGTGCCCAACACCTGCACAGCATTACACAGGGCTACTGGGACACAATTATTTCCCCTTTTAAATGGGAAGGCTCAGACATGGTGTTTTCTTGTCATTTTTATTAATTACGATTTATACTTACAAGGAACGTTTTAAGCTGTCAGCACAGGAGAATTGGTGGCAGAGCTCTTCAGTCCTTTCTCCAGAGACATGATGGTATTAATAATATCATCATTTTCTATTTTTTTTTCAATCTATTATAAAATCCATGAAGCATAAGAACAAGCCTTTGAAGCACCTTCTCCTCTCCCATGTCTCTGACAGGAGCTGGTAGCAGTTGCTGAGGGAAGGGGCTAATTACCTACTCTCAGATAGGCAACTGCTTTATCAGGCAATTATTTGCTGGATTTTTTTTTTTTTTTTGTATTTTAAAAATGAGGGTTTAAATAGTGAATGCGATACATAATTACCGAGGCGAATTCTGAAACGCTGAAGGCAAAATGACACATTGCATCTCAGCGGGATAAATCTGCTAAGATTTCAGAACTTATTTATTTATCCATTCATTTATTTATTATTAATTATTTATTTGAAGATGTTCTCATTCTCCCTGCTTGTTTTTTTCTATCTAAGAACTGCAGCCTTTTTTCATCTCGACCGGTGGAGGCTCACCATTACTGTGCTGGTTCATACCTGAAGCATTCTTGAAATTTGCTATAAAATTTTAGGCTGTTACTCCCTTTCTCACCCCTCCTTGTTTTGTTTTTTTTTTTTCTGATGCCTTTTATTTTTTTTAAAACATGGAATTTTAAATCTATAAAGAGATGCATTTTGTATATTCTTCCCACAATAAAAATACTAGAGAGCTTAGAAGAAAATACGTTTCCAAAATTCAGCTTAGTTTTGCAGGGCCTATTTTTGTTTTATGAATTCAGAAATATCTGTGCAGATCCTCTGCTGTGAAAAACTAAAACTCTGCAGCTAAGACAACTAATATAAGGTGAAAATACACCCTCCATAAACTGGAAGGTTATTTGAATAGCCCTATTTTTTGTTCTTTAAGGGATATATATCAAAATAAATCTAATCATTTGAATTACCAATAAAGAAAATACCTGGTTTATTCCAAAGAAGAGCTGGCTCTTCTTTGGTTCTGCTGCTTTCACAAGTGAAAGTGGCAAATAACCTCCAGAAAAAGGAGAGCTCTTCCTAAACTGTGGATCTCGTGTTCATAAATAAGCAGAGTTACATCACTGAAAGGATTGATTAACAGGACACTACAAAAGTGGAACTACATTACAGTAACATTATAATACTGCATTACTGCTGATACCCTGAAATGCTGCACATTTCCAAAGCATGCAGTGCACTAGAGGCACTTATTTTCCTGAAGAGTCCGTGACTGAATAAATGTGTTCCAGCACAAGGTACAGCCCTCATAAATCAGCTCAGTATTTCGTAGGCATTGCTATATGTAATTGAAATTGGTGTCATGTTTATAACCCCTGCTCACAGAGCATGTGTGTGGAAATGGGCTAAAAAGTGCTGAATAGATATTTTGACCTTAGGTGACCTTCACTTAATCATCTTTCATGTGACACAGAAGAAAATAACATTGTTAAAGAAGAAATTAATATAATTTCAGGGAGTTACCTCCAACAGTCTCATAAGGTCATTTATGAACTCCAGTAATCATGGTGGATGCCCTTCTCATGTGTGCCAATTGAGAGGTCAAAATTGGAGTATTTTAACTTGTTTTTAGAGCTTCACAATGATTTGCTGAGAGATATTTTTTTTTTTTAAGAAGAAAGTACTTCACTAGAGTGTGGCTTAGCAGAATATGAGAAATGGAAATTTATGTCAGGAACACAGGAAAGGACTGAGCATCTCCATTACACAGGCTGGGAGATTTTGCATGCAGCCCCACATCACAGAAAGTGTGGAGAGAATGGAAATGCAGCGCCTTGGAGCATCGCCGCGACAGGAAACTCTCCTGTTGTCTCAGGCCAGCTCCCAATTCACCCAGGAGACAAAGGAAAGCCTGGAGATGAAAGTCCAAACCTGCTCTCACCCTGTCACAGCAGGAGGAAGTTGCCAGACAACACCTAAGTGTTGGATAGCTCCGTATTGAGCCCAAAGCCTTTAGAAATGAGCAAACAGACTGATGTGGCAGCGCGGGATCTGCTCTCCATCGCCACAGGGGCAGGTGATCCCCTGGCAGCTCCATGGAGAGGCACAGGGAAGGCTGGAGGATGGATGGGTTCCTGGCTTGGTAGATGGAGCAGCTCCTACCTTGACCTCACACTCACAATGTTTTGCCCTCCATTGCCTCTGGCAGAGGGAATGCAGAGGCAGACATGGGTGGGGAGGGAAAAGCTACATCAGCCTCAGGAGGGGGAAGAGCCAAGCTTTAACTTAGCCACTCCTGCTAATTCCTGTGCCTCCTGGAGCTCTGTACTTAACACTCACGGTGTTTAACTTTCTCAGTAGGGAAAGGTGCTGTGAGCCTTTCCAAGGTAAATAAACCACAGCCACCTTGCACTGTGTGCGCATGTCTTACCCAAAGCCTGTGGCTTCCTCTCCCACAGCTTTTTTCTGATACTTGGCCTTTTCCTTCTGCTCAAACCACAGAAATCCCCTACAACCGTCCCCTTACCTCCCATCTCAGCTGCTCTAACTTTCCTGGAAACTTTGCCAAGGTGCCCAGTTCCCACTGAGGTCCCTTCCATCAACACCCAACAGCACTCCTCCCTACCATTCTGGGTGCTTGGCTCTTCCACAGTCTCAGGTAACTTCCAAGATTCCCATTCTTGTCAGTCTTGGACTCAAGGGAAACCCTCCTGTCCCCTGTCTGTGAGCTGGTGTGATCACTTCAGCCCCACTAGCATTTTCTCCAATCCATCAGCCAGAGGACCCCCACACTTCCCACCAGCTCCATTCCTGCTTTCCTCTGCTGCCTTTATAGTCACTTCATGTTTCGATGGTCTCACTTATAATAATAACACTAGTTCTAGGATGAGTTTAAAAAAAAAATTTAATCCTTGGTATTCAGCAAAATAATTAAATTCTGGACTTCTAAGCAAAAATTATGCTTTGTATGTGGGATGACCTGATTTTGCCCCTGCCTGCTCCAGCCTCAGTACTGCAAGCAAAGGGAGAGAGGGAGGCAGACAAGGAACACGACATATTCTGTCTCACTGCAGAAAAAGGTCTTTATACCCCAGGGTCCAGGTGATGATGGCAAACAAACACCTTCCTGAACTCCTCCCAAGCTTGGACATGTTAACACAGATCAATTACTTATAAACCAGGCTACCTTTCTAAAGTGAAAGAAGCTGCTGGGTGTCTCTGCCAGGATTGTCACTTAAAAAATGAGAGAGGCAGAAAATTTCCAGTATTCTCCTTAGGTAGTTTGTTTAACAAATACTGCTTTTTGCATCATTTAATAATTCCTAGGCCAAGGCTGCTGCAGAAATTTCAGTTTAAGAGGAAGAAAACTGTTGGCTCCTTTCACAAGACTTACTCAGAGTCTCTCACTGGCTCCAAGCTGTAACAGTGAGTTATGCCATAGCTAAAATCATTTCTGCTGAGTATGCAACACAGGCCACTGCCCAATATCATGTACATACCTGCAATTTTTTGTCTCCAGTGGAAAAAAACTGAGGAAAAATCCAGATCGACTGAAACCCGTGGCTGAAATTCCAGTTACAGCTAAAAATTTCCTCCCAGATTTCCACAATGCATAAGAAGGTATTTTCCATGCTGGCAAAAAATACGATTTTTCACATCTTGTATTTAAATCCTCAAATAAGGACCTGCAACTATATTTGTTACAACCATATACACTAATCTCTAGCTACCTTATTTTATGTGAATTGCTACTCAGATATTTTATGTCAGCCTGCAGTGCAGGTGCCAAACCCCTCGCAGTTCATAATATTTTACCTCTGTCAAACAAGGGAGAAAACCTGTAAGTATTTAAGCGCAGATTAGATGCAGCTTTGTAGAAGCTGATAAACGGACTTGGCCGGGACAGCTGTGAGCCATGGAAAGTCGAGTGGCTGGTCCAGCAATGAGCACATGCAGAGAAAACGCAGAGCAGAGCTGGAAACAAGATCCAGGTCCATGAAGTCCTGCTGGTTTCACAGCCAGACATGTCTTCTCTACCTGCTGGAGATGGTCTTGGCCGTCCGCTGCTTTGGAAATGTGCTCACATGAGTGGGAATTTCCACGGCAGTAGCTCATTCCCCCTGTGTGTCACAACAATCTTGCAGATTCCCTGGAAGTGTTCAAGGCCAGGTTTGATGAGGTTTTGAACAAGCTTGTCTAGTGGACAGCGTCCCTGCCCAGGGCAGAGGGGTTGTAGCTAGAGGATTTATAAAAGTTCCTTTTAACCCAAACCATTCTATGCTTCCTACTTTTCTTTCTCCAAAGGTTTTCCTTATACGTCAATCACTGCCTCCATTTCTTGCAAAAATCAACACCACTGAAATCCCAATTAACGCAGAAATTTAGAAGAACTCTTATGTCCCATTCTGATCTCCTTCACCTCAGCCTCAAGCCAAGGGGGACCCAAAAATGTCGTAGTTGCATTCTGGTCAGGAAAAGCCACCCTAAAAATTCAGCACCACATATATAGCATAATGACAGCAGGAAAATGCAAAGAGCCCTGAGAACTCTTTTTTTTTAACCTTTGACTCTGGCAGTGGAGGGGAAGGACATTAAAGACTCCCTTATAAAGAGACATCAAAGGGGAGAATGTGATAATCTCAGTGAAAGAGCAAATTACACCCAAATCTCAGGAAGACAATGCCTGTGGTTCTCCTGAAAGAAGTTTTCCTGTGAGAGTGCTCAGTGAGGGAATTTGAGTTAATCCATGGGAGCTGGGGTTTCCAGCAGCAGCCTGGGAGGTGAGGCAGGTGAGCACTTCACCGAGGGTGACCAGCCTCTAATAAGCCACCGTGCCAATAGGGAGAAAGCTCATTTCATCCATCATTAAATATCCATTAAGGACTTTAATTCTTGCCAGCCCACTTGCACAAAGTAGAGTCAATGGAGTTGACTCTGTGTTTATTAAGCTTCACTATCCATTTTGCCCAAAACGGCCTCGTACCATAAAGGGGAAGAGAAAAGCCAGGGATTGCTAATAACTTAAGTGTCAATGGAAGTAGGCTTCCACTTAGGTTCCTTGGTCACCTTAAGGAACCAAAATACCTCCCAGGTTTGTTTTAAAAAGCATGAATGACTGAGTTTTCAATGTTCCCCATGAAATGCAGCACTCACTGACTTCCTCAAGGTGTTCCTAAGCATAGGAGCTAAGTGCTAAAGAAAATCATAAAGAATGATGGGTTGAAACCCTCAGAAAGACATTAAATAGTGATTATATCTTTAGTATTTGCTAAAAAAAAATTTTAAAAAAAGCTAAATATTTTCTTCTTTAAAACAGAATTAGGAACTAAAAAATTCCACACCCTGTGAATTTTTAGAAGCCCCTTTACCTGCAGGGTGAAAGAGCTCTGTCAGACCTAGGGAGGAATGGCTGGCCCCTGTGCAGAGATGTGCAGGGATGCAGGGATGGAGTGGGAATGAGACATCCACCTTCCAGTCAAGAAGCAGTTTTCTCCATTTTGTTACACAGCTCTGTGTCTCATTTTTCAGAGAAAGAAACCTCTTCACACACTTGTGTATGATGTGTCCTTAGGCTGTTTATTTCTGCTCAGATTCAAGAGGAAGACAAAGCATCCTGGGACATGCAGTCCTATTCCTAAGTAAGCAGGTTTAAGGGACTTGTGATTAACATCAGATAATTCTGGGATCTTGTGGAAAACAAAATATCTCAGACATTTCAGATTTGTGTCCTGCTGATTTTGGAAAACATTCTTTACTCAAAATTAGATCCTGTATTTTTAATTCATATTTTCTGCCTTTACATCAAACCCAACTAATAGGGCTTCTGAAAACATTTGAAAATATTGGTTCTCCTGCACTTTCTTCTTCTTTTGATCAAAAAGCATGACAAACAAATAATCTACAATAGCTTTCATTTAACTACTGGCTCTACATATCAGAATACTTCACTGCTTCCAGCAGTTACCAGTTTAACAAACTATTTTTGCCCCTAGGGGAGAAAGTCTTGGAAACCTCAACTAAATATTTGGACTTACAGGTTGTTAAGAGTACTGTATCAGATTTATTTTTATAGCTCTAGAAAAGATCATGGCTACTTCTCAGAACAAACTCAGCATTAAAACCCCAGCTCTGGAGTGCCTGGAATGCAAAGCATGGAAGTTGGAAAGAAAACAGGTTGCTGTGGTGGACGAGAAATCCTACAAGACCACTACATGACTCCTTGAGAGTGTGATAGGGATATTTGCCACATGGAATAATTTCTTTTGTGACAGAGATGATCAAAATTTTTCTAATTTCTTCAAACAAACAAACAAAATCCAACAAAGCAAGAGACTCAAAGTATTCTGGATCATGATAAAAAACAACCTGGAAACATAGAATCTTCCCAAATTCCACCATATCAATGTTGTGGTCCCTCATGGACATCCAGTGGGTTTTTTGTAGTGCAAAAAATGATGTTTCTGAATACAGACACTAAAATGAAAATGCCACATAGCTTTTCATGCAAGGCCAAATGCCTTCTAAACATTAAACCTTTGGATTTTTCTGGAAAAAAAAAATCTACTTTTCTCAAAACACTTCAAAAAGAGACAAAGAAGCGAGGGGAGCTATTTTTCCTGCTTTTAAAAAGCATTATGCAGGAACTTAAACTAATTTTAGATGTTAAAAAAAAGAAAAAAAGGGTTATTTTTACAAGGTCTCTGCATTGGTTAGCTTCAGAGAAAGAGACTGGTGCACTCCAGCTCTAGCAAAGGTGTGTAAAAGGGAGCAGGAGAAAACAAGAGAAGCACCATAAAACAGTGGCTGGGTTTTGTCTCTTTGCCTGCTTTTCACTGCTCCAAAGCCTCCTGATGGAAGAACTCAAAGGCTTTTGGGTTGTGCTGCTTCCATGGGAGCGGAGGATCCTCAGCTCCCAGAGGAAAGGCTCTGTAATTACCATCAGTGCTGTGATCAGGGTATTGATCTGCAGTGAAACAGCACAGCATCAGCATATGGGAGTGCTTCTTTTATCCCCACCATGGAGGCTTGGGGAGTTTGTCTTCCTGTGAGAGTACCTCCTTTATTTTTTCCTGCAAGCCATTAAGAGTATTGACAAACTGGTGAGATTTTATCAGAAAGGGTTTTTTTAAAAAAAAGATTAAGTATCTCAGGGATGCATTGATTTTTATTTATCAGGGAAAAATATTCTTCTAACAAAAAACTATAATCAAGCAATCAATTCCAATTACCTTGTTAAAAAAACCCCTAAAACTTATAAGCATGAGAATACCAAATAATCTAGTTTTGTGCAACCTTTTGGCTACTTTTTAATATTTAACACAGGCAAGATAGGTCTAATGCTTGCTATAAAATTAAACTGCAAGGGCTAAATTCTCCTTTCATTGATATGCCAACCCCAACAGATATAAGAATAGGCTGTGTTGTTCCCTTCTTAGGCACATGGGTCTGAATCCTACAACTGGTGTTGCTCCTTTATATTCTGCATCCATTTGCTTTTTGCTCCTGGCAGATAAGCTGAGCGCTATTAATATGAATTTCCTCACATAAATATGTTAATATGCTATGGCTAAATGCAGATAAGTAAGGAGCTGGAATGAAAAAAAATCCTCTCCCCATCCGGATTTTCAGCCATGCTCTGATTTTTTTGCCGTCTCTTTTCCAAGCACTTTAGGATTTCAACTTTCCAAAAAGACAAAGAAAAAAGACCCCTGAAGAAAAGCCAAAAAGAACACAAAATGAGGAAGAAAACCCCCACCTGCACCAGAATTGGTGCCAGTATCATCTGTGCAGTGCAGCCATCACAGACTTCCTCTCTGGAGCAGGCTGGAGCCCAGGTGTTATTACTCCACTGGGTGCTGTCTGCATTTAAGTAACTCTTTCTCCTTTGAAACCCCATTTTTCAGCAGTGTCACTTCACTATTGCTCTTCTGTGAGTTGCATGCTGTGATTTTTTTTCATGCATTAAGTTATTTTATTCATGCATTCGTAGTTATATACGTGATTACCTAGGAAAATTCAAGGAGAAATAGGCACAATTCTGAATTCCTAAAGGAAAAACAAAACAAAAAAAAACCCAATCAAACAAAAAAAAGTGGGGTTTATTTTACTTTTTTTTTTCAGGGAAATATGCTCAGTATCTGAATCCTAGTTACTGTTACCTAAGGAGAATATTGTGGGTTTTTTGAAGTAAATGCCCTTAATCTACCTCCAGTTCCTAGAAAATGTCAAATGTACCTATATGGAGAATCAGACACTTTAACATTCTAATAGGCATTTGAAACAACCTTTGAATCAGTTAATTAGATTGCATGCAACATGCTAATGAGGTCGCAGAAACTAATTTGATGACCTTTGCTATAAATAGCTATTAATTAATGTATAATTAATCTTCACATTCACAGAAGACATTGCATGTGACTTGTACATGAAAACAAAATTAGAAAGCATCATATCCGTGTTATATGTGACTGTTGATTAAATGGTTATCATATTTAAATTATTCCCAAATTATCACGCAGATGAGCAATGAAGGTAATCAGATAACAACGATTTGAGCAGCGTTAGAGTTTGTCCAGTGTGTGACGACAAGCTAAATCATTAAGCAGCTGTTTGAACATGAGGCAGACTCACCAACACCTCCTAAAATAGCATCCCTTGCTTACAAAACCAGGATCCTACTTCTGATGAAGCTTGGATTTCATGAAGGAGAAAAGAAGAAATAACCATAAGCACAGGACAATACCAGGATTATCAGAGATGATGTGTAATGTGTTTTTCCCTCCACTTTTTTGGCTAAAGTGGAGGGAAGAAAAAGCTTCATTTCACAATTAATTTATCTGCAAAGCCTTTCTCCAAGCTTTGGTGGCAATACTGAAAATAGGTAGATTGCCCTGTACTCATCTCCATGCCCTCAATCCCTCCTCCCTGGGCACAGAGGGAAGAACAAATATTAGCAGAGCTTAATGGCCAGGTCAGTTGCAAGCTCTGAAAGTGTGGATTTAAAAAGTGGGATGAATTCAGCAAAATTACTTTAAATGTGTTGCATCTTGTCCAATGTTATTAATGAAGGAAATTACCTACTTTCTTGCTCCATAGATGAGGGGATAACTCATTAATGAGCAATAATACATTAGGACTTAATATGGGGAGCTGCCAAGCTAAATTTTAGTTGTCTGTTGGTGCCCCTATGTAAGGTTTACCTTAGACCTTAGCAAATCCTGTCCCAAAAAATCCACCCATGGAGCATGGCTGCACTGTCAAGTCTTTCATTTCCAATGCCTCTGGCTTAAGCTCCAGAAAAAATAATTCCCAGATCACTGTAACCCAAGTAATCATTTCTGCATGGTCGTAAGAAATGATTTTTAAAAATTCTAAACATTGAGATTTGATCATTTCTAGGAAATGGCTGCAAAAATAGCTCCTTATTGTTTCCAAATGATTTCCAGATCAAAACTTTTCAATTTTCAAATTTAAAGCTTCAATCTGCAAGCATTTATAAGTAGCAGTTTTCTTCTTGTCAATAGCTGTATTGAACTCATGTTCTGAGTTCAGAAAATGAAACCATGTCCCCTCAGCATGGCAAATTCTCAAGCTGGGACTCGGATTGTTCTCTTGTTCTCTGTCTCACATTGCACCAATTATAGAGCTGGACTTTCATTAGCACTAGGGCTAATTAAAAGACATGGGATCCAAACTGTTTGGACAGAAGGTTGGCTGCCTGACAAAATTAATATTTTTGTGAGACTGCTCTCCAGAGAGAAAGTCAACTTCTTTGTGCTAAAGAAATGCTCCCCTTTAGTTTTCCCTCCCACAATTTTTTGGACACACACAGGCACACACCCCCAAAACCTGGAGGCAGAGATGCCACCACACATTTCTTGGTCTGTTTGCGTTGAAATCCCTGTGCCACTTCCCATTTTCTCCACTGAAACATCTACCAAATGAGAGGAAGATGAGGATGCTTCACAGGAAACAACATCCAGGCAGAAATCCAGGGATTAAAAACTAAATAAAGAATTAGCAGACTCCTGTTCTTCATTTTCCATAAAACACTGACACAGCTTTCCGAGTCTATTTTTGAGATAACTGAAAGCGTTTGGGATTCTAAGAAGTTAAATATTTCTTTTTTAAATGCCCCTCTCTTTGTGATTAGATATCTTGCAATATTTTACTGTAATTGGTAAATCAGATGAAAAAGAACCTACTGAAGCATAACTATTGCCCTGGAAAGTAGAAATACAAAATTGTTTTTAAATAGTGCTAGGTTCTCTGATCTCCTACAGAAAAAACTGAAAACAGAGTAAAAATTTAAAATACTGAGTTTGCAGTCAATATTAACATTCAACAATGTCCCTTCAACTTAAATTGAACATTTATTTAAAAAAAAATCCCTTAACATTTATTGCAATATAAAATTATAATCTTCCTTTGGATTTGAATAGAAATAACAATGAGACCAATCAAGCCAGGTCAGTTGACATTCCACTGTCAACACAGGTAAAATATATATATTTGAAGAGAGACATTAAACTTGGATGTGGGCAAGGATTTTCTCTCTTTGAGCTTCCTGGATGAAAGGCACTGTATGGTTAATAAGTGTTGGAGCTGTGATGTATTCTTAATACTCCTGGAAGAGCAGACATGTTTAGAAAGTCCATTGCTGTTTTTAATAAGAGGGAATCCAGAAGTTCCCACTGAGGCCACACTGCTGGCTGGTGAAGGCAGGATTGCCCACAGATTGTTACAGCTGGTGTGTTAAATTCAGCCTATGATTTATTTCAGGGCTCCCTGTAGAAGCAGGTGGATAGAAAAGGACAATGATGGGAAATCCTGGTTCATTCCCCTCTCCTTGGTAAGAGCCTGAGTATGAAGATTATGGAAATGAGAGGAAAAGTGGAGGAGTCTGCCAGTAATTCTCTTATTTACACAGTGAGTCTCAAGTCCAATGTCTCACGGTGCAGTCTCAGCTCTCACTCATCCCTTACCTGCTCTTTTTTTATTCAGTTCCTGAAGTTAATTTTCCTATTAATGTGAAAAGATACAATTTAGAAAGTGTAATTTAATCTGCATCTGTCCCTCTTCACAGTCCCCAGTGCTGGAGAGAGAAACAAAGACCTACCTGAATGCACTGTTGATTCCATATCAAATAACCTGTTGTATGACCCTAGTGCTAAAATTTTGCTTTTCTGCTGTAGGATATTAATGATTAATAACCAAGTGGCACTTTGAAGGATAGCACCAACTCAGGTTGCCATAGCCAACACACAAACAGAGGGACATATGAATATAAACTATTATAATAAAGCAGTTATAATAACCTGCAGCCATCCTGAAGGATGAAAAGGATAAGAGAGGGGAGAGGATGATTTTCCTTTGGTAGATGGATACAAGGAAGATAACCACATGTTGTCAATAATTCCTTAAGTGCTGTGAAAATGTTTCCCTGAAAGCAGCATCCTCTGCTGCTGGTACCCTGCTCCAGGGACCAAGCAACCAAAGGTTGCAGGGTAAGTGGCATTCTGGGATAATGCTCTGAACCACCATCAGATTGGAGATAAGCCTGGTTTGCTCCAGGCTGGAATTGTTGAAGTTAAATTCTTTCATGAAAAATTAACCCCCCAAAATGCAAACTGCAATTGCAAGCTTACTGAATTTTGGAAATGGGAAAGCATGAATGCTCAGCCAGGCTTGGCATTGATACTTCTCCAAGCAAGAAACAAAAAAAAAAAAAACCAAACCAGAAACCAAACCAAACCAAAGTGTTGGCATAAAGCAGATGCAGAACCACTTAAAAAACCTTCTTATATATTGATTTCATGGTCTGGATACCCTTCTTTCATCCTGACTCTCTCCCAGGAGGAATCCCAAGCCTGCATTTTTTCCCCTTCCACATTGTGGTGTCTGGGATGCAGCCAGGGGATGCCAGAGCTGGACAATCCAGGGAGAAGAGTCTGAGGATGCTACATATATAAAGCAGACCAGAGTTCAGCTTTTATTCTAACAGAGGTATCTCCTTCCTTAAAAGGAAAAAAAAAAAAAAAAAAAGAAAAGTAAGTATCACTAGATAATGCAGGTACAAACAGAAAAAAACTTATCTGCTCTTCTCCTGCAGTTTGTGTACTCAGCTTTCTTGAAAGTATCTCCATAGTGTGGCATTTTTCACTGTTAGAGATGCTGGTGTTACCATTTAATTCATTTCCCAAGGGCCTGTAGTGTAAAATACAATTTTCCTACTTGGATTCCAACCATACCTGCCATGCATAACAAAAGCCACATATTCATTTCACAAAAATAAATCAAATTCCTTTCGGGGGCACACTTTTATAGATGGCTGAATCTGCAGTGCTTCTGATTAGACTAGAATAAAAAAGGAAGAGGGAAAAAGAAAGGGAAAAAAAAGTCTCTGTGGACATTTGTTCACAATGTTACAACTGCTTCTGGGAAGGAGGATTGCCTGCTTCTTTAAATAGTTGTTAGCCACGCGTAGCGCACAGTGAAGTGTGAGACAATCGCTGCGCTGTTTCGGACCAGGGAGAAATGTGGGCATGGAGACACGTTCTGGCTTGTTAACGTGCTCCAAAGCAGCTTTGTGCAGCTGCCACGAGGCTTCCCCCCTCTTGGCTGGCTGATTGCAAGAGCTGCCCCAGCTTGGTGGGCTCAGGAAGGACAAGGCCACGAGCCCAGCACTGCAGCCACTCTCTGAGCACCACCGATCCTGGCCCTGCCACCAGTGTTGATGTGGGTGACATGAATAGCTCAGTGTGACCTGCCAGCTGGGGTGTTTGTCCTGGAAAAAACTGCTCAGGGGGCCCTGGCTGACAACCTCACTTCAAGCTCCTCCAGATGGGTTTGGCAGCACGAGTTCCTCACAAGTGCTGTTGTTGCCTAGTGAGTTATTAATGCATATTAGTGATTAACGGCCAATGGTTTGACTCAATGCTCTTAGAGGGCTTTTCCAACCTTAATGACTCCATGACTGTATCATTTATTATATCACCATTTGTTTATTTTGCCCTGAAAGTGGCACTCTGCACCGCTATTGTGACAGGCACACGGAGGAACCACGCAGTTCTGCACTTAATTTCCACGGAATTAAATGGGATCTGTGGTTGCCCAGCACCTCAGAGGAGCAGGCACTAATTGCCAAGCAGTGAATGGGGCACTGAGAAGCACTGAGAACATGAAAGTTAGCTATGATGCCACCCAGGAGATTAAGAAGCTGTCATGCTTGCTCACAGTAAATCATTAGCCAACGTGCTTTATAAAATAATAACAACATACATCGCTCCCAGCAGTCTGTGCTTGCTTCTGCATGAAATGTAACACAAGTCTGTAATAGGGAACAGAAATGAGAGGTGCAAAGTGAGGGATGGGAACACTGCAGTCCCTCTGTCCTTGGCCTGCCTGGTACAGCAGCTTGAGAGCATAGAAAATCAGCAGCCTCCCTATGAAGCTGCATATGCATGACTTGAGGCCAAGAGCAACCCCATCTCCAGTATCTCCAGTATCTGCTAAAGGCTGCCTTTTCCTCTCTCAGGACTTAATGGGAACCTCTCTGGAGTCAAGCAGAGCATTACTTGCATTCCCTGGGTTTCAGGCATGTTCCGAAATCATCTGACTGCACAAAAGCATTACCATGGCAAAGGTTCCAGCAAAGGGCTCACATTCCTTATCATATCTGATGGTTTTTCATATCACTGGGCTGGTGCAGGCATAACATACCAGCAAATGTTCATTTTGAGCTACTCACCAGTCCTCCTTCATGTTCTAATTCCATGTGGGGTTCACTGTGTCTGTTTAACTCCAGTCAGATTAGAACCATGGCATGTAAGAAGCACCAATTTGCAGAAGTGTGTGATTCAGCAAGAGAAATAACTCCCAGGACTCCTACTGTCTTATCAAGTGATTTTGAGGTTATAGTGGCACAGTTAATTTTGGATATCAAGCTCCCAATAGCTGAATAAATAGCTCAGTAAATAAGGATAGAATCGCATCAGTCATTCATTCTGATCCACAGTTGAGTTCAGCATGTGAATTAAGATTTGAGTTCTCATCCATCCTGTAGGGAAGGAAAACATTTGTGCAAAACACATTCACATATTCCATTAAGATTGTCCTAAAATGGTTCAACCAGAATCTGGACATCTAGGTGCACTTACACCTTGTGCCCACTAATAAAACTTAAACACAAACCTTACAAGATAGTTAACTTTGCTTAAAAAACCAACAATAACAAGGAAACCTGGCAATGGTCAACTTTTTCTCTTGCCCTCTGTTCCTGATTAACTTTGCTGGAACATCTACAGGATCATGTGTGCATTTTGCAGCTGTCCTGCCAGTGTTAAAGGAAGATTTGCGTGTGCAATAAAGAAAGCATCAGTAGACTTCACAGGCTTGATGCTCATTCCCAGGCATTTCTGAATGTGGAACTTCACAGGAGTATGGACAGCCCCTCAGGGGGATGACCACAGTCCATCTGAAGAACCTTGGGGAGAAAGAGTTTAGTCCCAGATGAGGCTTATCTCCATTCTCTCTCTCTCTTCCTTCAGGGGAAGGTGCCACAGAGCAGAGGGAACACTTCCCACCAATTCCTGCAGTCTCCTTCCTCAGCCTCTCTCGTGTCCTTTCTCAGCCTCTCTCTACCTTGCCCCACCAGCTTGTCATTAAAACACACATGTATCATGGGACAACATTTAGTTAAGTTTGCTGGCACTTAAATTAACAGAGTCTCTTCACAACACCAAATCAGACAACATTTCCAGGGTGATATATTGAAAATCTTGTGAGAACACAGGCAGAAGCACTAATTGTGTGTATATCATTAACTCCAAGCTGATAAAACATTAGCTGCTTAACTGCTGCCAAATGCACCAGGCACCTCTTCCAGCAGTGTGTTAGTGTTTGAATGTTACCTGTCAGAAAGTAAGAGTACTTTAGCTTTGCTTAAATCACTTCAGTATTTGTGGAGTTGGGAATTCAGAATTTTTGTAGTCATTACACGACTTAAAATGAAGAAGGAATCCTTTCAAACAAAATGCAACATTTCAGAAGTTGGGCTATTTTTTATCTTCCTAAATTATAGAATTCACCTTTTTTTTCTTTTTTAAATCAAACATTTTTAGCCCTTCCAAAATACTGAGTTTCAGAAAGGTTGAGGAAGAGGAGCAAATGCCCCAGTGCATGGTATGGAGTGCCTGGCAAGGAGTTTGACAACAAAAGTTGGGGTAGGTCTAAGGAGATGTGCAATCCCACATGGAGTGCTTTGTCTTAAACCTCCCTCAGCTGTGTGCCACAGCAGCATTTCACCCTTGATTGTGCTACTGCTGCTGGCTTGATTATAGTATAATAGAAATTATTACATGCATATTTATATAGGTATTGCAAATATGCTGTGCACATAGATAGAACTGTGACTGGATGAATGCATTCTCCCTGTGTATCCAAGCCATCCCCTTCTGAATACACAAATCCCTCGGTTTTAGACTTAAAGAACTTAAATTCCACCCAGTGGACATTGTAGGCAGCTTGTCCTCTTTTGGATGCTCACACCTGATTCTTTGTATCAGGAATTTCATTGAAAATATTTTAATTTTTAATTTCCCAAAGTTAAGCTTGTGTTTGGATTCAGTAAGAGTCTGATGAGCAATCGTACTTGCCCCACAGATGAGTAACATATACAATTCAATTCAAGCATGTAATTAATAGTCACTGCTTAAGGGCTGTATTTAATTTGATTTATACCACATAACCTTATTTTTCAGCCCCACTTGTTATTTAGCCCTATCAGCAACTCTTTTTTCCTCTGTCTTTCATTTGCTGCATACAAGAGTGTCCTGATTTTTGGGCCGACTGGGTTATTCCATGCCATCCCTGACCTGCTCTGCTGTGAATCTCTCTGGCATGATGGATATGCCCCAACTTCTTATGTGGCGTGAAAAATACCCATTAGCTGCAAAAAAAAAAAAAAAAAAATAGATCACGTTATAGTGAAAAACCAAAAATAAGTAACTAGGAGTGGACTCCCGAGTCAGATCTTTCCCTCACCTTCTCCGGCCAGCATCAAAGGCTGGACTTCTGCCAACTGCTTCCTCCTCAAAACCCAACAAAAATGAGCATTATGCTGGGTAATGCTCTAAAAGCCTTTCTGCAGAATACACTTGCCCTGCTTGCAAGTGGCTGGGCAGGGCTTGGAGGCCCTCTAATTGTCATGGATAGATCAGCAAACCCTGTTGAAAGCCATGTCAGCCCCATTTAATTATTTTGCTTCACACTTGGGTGCCTTTAACACAACAGTGCCTGCAAGGTGTTCTCCGTGCTGGCGGCTGCCTGGGAGAACAGCAGCTGATTTAAAGGTTGGAGGGGAATTAAAAAAAACCCAACAAAGGCACATTACGGTTTCCAAGGAAAGTAAAATGAAACAAAATGAGAACTAAAAACAATTGCCCTGCTAATCAGCATCATGGTTAAGGAAATGGACCAAAGAGAGACAAAAAGATGCATCGTAAATCTTGAGGATCAGCTCCCCACATGCTGCCCCATTACAGCTGGCTGCTCAGCACCTCATTAACGCCATGCAGTTCAGATGCTGGAAAATGCCTGCTCATGACAACACTGAAAAGCCATTATTCCTGTGTAGAAGAGTCTCACTCTTCATCTGGGCAGCATTTTTGAAAACATTTCTCAATGTCCAGCATAAAGCCTCACTTTGCCAAGTCTGCCCAGGCAATGCGTGTGACTCTTAAAAAGGGTAAAACCAGAACACCTGAGAGCTCTTTCCTGAGGCCACATCCACCACTGCTTTTTCCAGAGAAATGAGGCCAAGCAGTTTCCCAAAGAAAGGTGTTAATGCATACCCGTTGGCCAGGCCCACCAGGATGGTGTTGGCTCAGCAGGAACACATTTGACACTCATACAGTTCAGTTTTTGGTCCTAAACTATATTTCCTGATATGTAGGCAAACATTAGAGTTGTTATATATTTATATATACATACATATATATATATATATTTATATATATATTAGGAATTATATATAATATTATAATTTTATTTATATTGTTTATAACTAATTATAAAAAATACAGTCCACATTAAGCAACCACTTATCCTGTTTTTCTCCCCTTCTTAGCCATTAACTTGTTCTCACATGACTTCTTCCTCCTTTTTAAGGGCTTGTCTCAAAACATTATTTTAAGTGAAAACATGCTGGTGTTGCTGGTCTAGATATTGGTACAGAAGAGTTGGTACACTGGGTTCTATTTTCATTTTCTCCAGAGCTCTCCTGAGTTCATGTGCATATTATTCATCCCAGACTTATACTGATGAAATGACTTGGTATATAACTACATAATATGCTTGCCTTTTTTTCTTCCCCTAGGATGGTGAAGAGCCAAAACACATAAAATAATATTAGCATTGATCAGCATTAATTTTGCCAGCAGTTACATTTTCCAAATTCTGTTCTCTACCTTATAATAACATTCTCAAATTATAAGGCACAAGACTCAAATTGCTACTTATACTGACATCAAAATGTAGCAATTACTCTTGTTATAAGGAAATAAGTGTGTGGGAAAAGAAGCAGGTTAGTGTCTTTTCTAGGGCTGTTTCCATATAAATCAGTCTTTCCACTATCAGAAATGTTTCTTCACAAGAGAAGGGGAGTCTGGCCCCTTCATGATTAAATTTACCCAAACACCACAACTGCCTGTCCTACGCTTACTTCTGTATGAACAATGATTTTCTCTGGAAAATAGTCATGCATGAGGCGTGATTAAAAAAAATATTAAAAACTATCAGAGCAATAGGAAGATTTTGAACTATTATTTTATGCTCTCTTTCACCTAACTGCACTGGCAATTTTTCCATCCCATTTTAGCATTACTGTTTTGCAGAGTTAACTTCTTAAAGGATTCTTCTCTTCCTAGATGTGATTTTTGAAAAATCCATTTCATCCTTAAAATATACATTTCGGCAGTGAATGGTAGCTACGGATTATCACTTAATTTAATGGGATTGTTATACACTATAATTATTACCTAGTCATTAAACTTATTTCTTTTAGTTCCTAGCTCATGGAGACCATAAACATTACTGTGGCTATAAAAGAAACATAATGCTGCACTTTGAATAGTGACCTTCCTTACTGGTGAGTTAATTTCTTTGTTGGTTTATTGAAAGTGAAAAGAGGGCAAAAAAAGGGGTAAAAAGCACCCAGAAGAGCTGATGGATAAGGAAATCAAGATTTCAGATGAGATAAAACCCAGAGGTAAACTCAATGCAGAAATATTTTCACGGCTGAAATTTTGCTTCGGATCCTAGAAATAGCAAAAATGTAGAAAGGCTGGAGTATGTCTAGAAAACACGCTTCCCCCTGTTCCATCTGTCATCCCAGGCACCTCCACCAGAGAATCCTTAGCCTGACTCCACGACAACTGCTTCTTTGGATCCGGCTTCATCCTGCCTGCTCAACAGCAGTGGGGTGGCAGCAGAGGATGGCACATGCCTGGAATTCAATAGGCACTTGGCACGGCCTCCTCATCCCTCCTGGCAAGAGATCCATGTGCTCCCAGGCATTTCTGGGTGTTCCATGCCACTCGAGTCAGCAACACATACGATCAGCCCCAAGGAATTCTTGGCAGGAGCAAAGCTGGGATCGCAAGCTGTGAGCCATGCCTGTGTCCAAGAGCAGCTGGGCCTGGCTGGTCCCTGAGCTGGGGCTGGACTCCCAGGGTCTGTGGGTGTGGGGGGGCAGAGACAGCCCAGGGGAAAACCAAACAAAACAGCATAAAAAAGGTCTTGTCTGGAATATCACTCCATAGGCAGAGTTTTGTTGATTGCTTGTGATAATCATTGGATTTCTTCTTTACAGAAAATATTTTCCTTGGGGCCAGCTCATGGCTCCATCTGTGAGCTCACATCAGACCACAGGAGTGGGCATGAAGGAGAAAAAGTGATGGGCTATTTTCATAGTTTGTCCCCCCAGCTCTTCCCCTCAGCATTTCTCTGCAGTTCCATATTCCCACTCCCTCTAGAGCCTTCTCGTGAATTGTCTCTTATTTTTGGTTTATTTACCCAAAGATGCCTTTACATTCCCACAGGCCTGAACTGCATTGACTGCAATCTCTGTTAGTTGTTACACAGCACTAGAAAATCCATGGAAGACTCTTCAGCGTGGCAAGAAGCAGATGAAAAATGACTGTGTGAGAGAGGGGGGGAAAGGTCAAAGTGCTGAACATTATCCTGAAAAAACATTGTTTTCTTAATAAATATGTCGTTTGCCAAGGGTGGAAGACCCTGGAATATCAGTGCTGTGGGAAATCTTTCTGCTGTCAAAAGCACTATGACACGTGGACAAAAAATACCCACCCAAGGATCATCTTAGGGCCAAATCTTTTCCCACTAAGTCAATAACAAGTGAGAGCTTGTAAGGATATTTTTTCAGGCTGAGAGCAGCTCTTGGATGGACTTGCAGGAATGCTGGTCACATTGTTATCTGTGTATTCAGAAAAGAATATCTGTCTTATGGGGAAGTTATATAAAGCAGGAGATAAAATGCTGCAGCAAGAGTTCCCTTGCAGTGAAAGGAGACCACGACACAGCAAATGGACATCATCCATTCCTGCTGGGGTGGCACCAGTACCACAGATAGGTTTGCAGTGTCACGGGGAGAAAGGGATGACAGCAGAGTGTTGATTACCCAGCAGACATTTCCTTTATGATAGAAACAATAGTCCCAAAAAATCATTGCACTACTGTGCAATTATTCAGCATGATACTGACTGAAAATAAAAAGGGATTTTTCATTATAAACCCAGTTCTACGTTCCCAGTTGTCACAGCCACAGCACCAAATCCCTTAATGATTTGTAGGTACCAAGATTAAAAGAAGCTGTTCACTGTGTGTCAGCACCTATGCAAAGTCTCTCCTTACACAGTGGGAATTCTTTCCAAACTGTCAAGGAAGTGCCAAAAAGCCAAAACTAATAGGTCTCCATAAATACTAACATAATAAAAAGAGCTGCAAATTGGCAACTTTATCTCCCAAGTCACAACTCCATAGCCCTTACAAAATTAGTGCTTTGGGAAATTCTGTGTTTTAAAGAAGGTCCATTTCATCACCTGTGCAGAGAAGGGATGCATTTTCCATTTCCACTGCTCCATCAAGCAAATATTGATATCCCAATGTCAGGGATGAGGGAAGTGCAGGACTCTGAGCTATGATGTGGCACTCACCACAACCAGCAACCTTGCACATATGAAATGGGGTCATGGTGAGAGTAATGCAAACGTCTCAGCTTTGTAGTTTTACTCCTACCTCTGCTGAGGCACCAGAAGCAAGACCAATCCTAGCTGGTGGCTTCAAAAAGCAAGCAGCAATTGCTGTGCATGAGAGTGGTTGCTCAACTCCTTTAACATATGCACCAGACAGTACAAGCAGGCTTGGAAAGAGATTGGAAAATATAGCCTTTAGACTTTTGGGAAAAGATTCATTGAGTTTTGACAGCACAGAGAGATAATGCAAACAGCCCAGAGGTCTGACTTATGGCCAAAATTAAATGAATGCAATGTTGTTTGTCTGGTCTGCACCTGAGAACCAGTCTGGCCTGATCCCAGGTGAGTCAGAGCCAGTGAGAACAGAGGATATTCCCTCAGGTCTCAGGCTGAGACGCTCCCTTGACCACCTGTGGCCTTCTCTGCAGTGCCATGATGAGGGCTGCCTGGGTGTCAGCAGGGCCATCCCAAGCCCTGGGCCACCCCGTGCCAGTCTGAGCACACACAGCCCCAGGGAAAGCAAGGAGAGCTTGGGTTTCCCCCTCGTACCCACCCCATCCTTTTTCAGAACATAGGATCATGTTCTGATTTTGATTTACCATAAGGCTGGAAGGGTGCAGGCAGTGTTTAGACGGGGAAATGCAGCACTACTTTTGTAATAGCATGCAGGGCACAGATGACCTCTTCTATGCTTTTCTGTCAAAAAATGATAATATTATTTCTTCCCATTAAAATTTTCAACTGTTTTAATATTTTTTTAGCAATTCTCCTGAAAAAAGTTTTTCAGTATGCTCTCTGCAAACCTGCATATGTGACCCCAGCTAAGAAAACAGAGAAGTAACACTGACACCTCATCACATGTTCTTCTTCCACCATGACCAAAGGGCCAACAAGTACAAGGTGTACTTATCTCCTCTATATTGAGATCCCCTTGAAGTAGGATATATCCAAAATAGATGTTAGGTCCAAAACTTACAAAAAAGACACAATTGAGGGAGCTTGTGATTGCAAGCAGATTCTCTGAAGAATAAAAATGCCTCCCGGGGATGCTGCACCAGCCATCCCCACAGCATGAGACAGATTCTTTCACTTGCCCTGAGCTGGAAATGTCTCACCCAGCCTTCCACCAATCCTCAACCCTGAGCACTTAAGAGAGAATATTAACTACTCTTGCCCCATTTGCTCTTGTTACCAGGATCTCTGGACTGGTCAGAAATAGTCAGGGCAGCTTGTGCTGGTCTTAGGCAGCTCTTCTGCCAAAGAAATGACCTTTTATGGGCCTTTAAGGGCTGGTTGGGTATGAGAATTCATATTTGATAAAGAAAAATCTCTAGGAAAATATGGAAATTTCTTCTTTTTCTTTTTTTTTTTTTAATGTAAAAGTAGGTGCATTGTAACTGGAAAGTTCACCAGACCTACTGCTTCCATTTGAATGAGCAGCACTACAGAGACCAAAATGGCTCCTCTGCTCTTCTGTAGGAAGAAAAGTTTGTAAAAGCCCTTTTTTTCTGCTGCTGAGCCACCCACCCATCAGTTTTATTTACCTCTAAAACCCAGTGACCATATAATTCCTCACAGCTTGTTCCTATGTTACAGAAACAATGGTCCAGAACCAAATAATGGAGCAGTGATTTAAGCCCAGCTCTCGGATGCTGCCCACAAGCCACGCGAAGAGCCCGCGATCGCTGCTGCCACTGAGCTGCACCTGGGCTGGGGCTCTGCCCTGTCCTGCTCACAGACACACTGGTCAGGCACTCAGGAACTCGTCTGGCTTTTTTTCAGCCTGCTTGTCCTTGTTTTCCACTGAGCATTGCACGTGAAAGAATGGAAGGGTGGGCAAGCGCCTTCCTTTCGGCAAAGGAAATGAAATCTTGAAAACAGAGAAGAAAGCCTTACAAACACACAGGAAAGGAGATATGATCAAATCAAGTACAATTGAAAAAACCTGAAAATTTGCAAATGCGCTGACAACAATCAAATGGACTGGGATGAAATGAGGTGCAGTGAAAAGGACCAAAACTTGCAAAAACAAAGCTCACTGAAGTTGCAAAATCAGGGGAAAACATCAAACAAGGAGACAGAAAAGACAGGAGAAGAATTTAATGAAATGACACCTACTAGAGGAAAAATTAAAAAAAATGTTTGCTGAAGGAAAAGCTATCAAAAGGCATGGGAGGCCATGAAGTGCAGGGATATGGACCAAAGCTTGCCAAATTGATTCTCATTGAAATCTCAGGATTTCATTTCCTTTGCCGAAAGGAAATGAAGCTGGCAGAGGCTGCCCAGGGAAGGGGCTGAGTCACCATCCCTGGAGTCTTATCAAAAAGATGTGCAGATGTGGCTCTTGGGGACATGGTTTGGTGGTGGGCTTGGCAGTGCTGGATAAATGATTGGAATCAATGATCTTAGAGGTCTTTTCCGACTTAAAAGATACCATGATTCTTAGCTTTGGTGACAAGGAGAGTCCATGGGGTTAGGAGCAAAAGCACTTGATCCATGAGAGAAGCAAACCCTGACCAGAGCAATTCCACACCAAACACATCAAAATTCCAAGAGCTGAAGAGCCAGAACCTGTCTTCAATGCCACTTTAATGCATTTTTAATGGCACTAAAATATATTGACTTGAAAATAGAGCGTATATCCACAGATAAAATCAGCAGAACATGGGCACCTGTTAAAAGTATGGGATTGCTTTTATAAGCTATGGAGGAAATATCCTAATTAGCTGTGTGAGACTTAGGGCAGTAATAATTCAGGATGAATGGGGTTACAGGTGATGTTACAGAGGATAGAGGCAGGATTCTCTAGTTCTTAGAGCAGTCTGGTGCCAGAGCTTTAAATTTGGAGCAATTGTGGGAAAACTACGGCAAATGAGGGGGAAACTGATGAAAAATGTTGCTGTATAAGACCAGCTTGAACACCAAAAAAAAAGCAAAATTTCACAATTGAAGAAAAAAGAAAAAGAGCAACACTAAATGAGATACATGTACCCACATGCTGTGAATAAACACACAAAATCATACAGGCACTGTTTGTTATATACACTGCTTTCTTAGGGAAAACTCCTTGGAGAACCATCTGTTGCCTGAATTGAAATGGTGATCGGGCTGAGATCTCATCAGTGGCAATAAATCCACCCTCATGCACATCCAGTCTTGTCACTGAGCAGAGGATTATGGTGACTAATGGCTCTCAGGTTAGCATTCAGCTCCAAGTGGACAGGGAGTTTGTATTCTGCATCAGATCTGTGGATCGCTAAAAAAGACCAGTTTTCAAGCACACATTTTCCATACAACAAAGATAATTCAACATCTTTTGTTCTGAAATATTCCCGAAAATTTCACAGATTTCATACACTCCGTGCACTGAAAGTGGTTGAGTTACACTGTAGCAAATCCACAGTTACTCCATTGATTTTGGTAAAATTAAAGACATCTGCAGCATGTACACATACTCTGCAGCTTTTATGCTTTTCACTGCAGCATAATGTGAGGTTTTGCACATAATTTCTTTAAGGGAATTCCTAAGCATGCCATAAATCTTTCTCATAAACATGTTTTCGGTGGACCAAGTCCACAGCTAATTGATATACATGCCAACATCCATGCTAATTTTTTCTGAGAAATATATACAGGGGTTTTATTAGTAAAATATTACAGGAACAACTCAGCCCAGGTACTTGAGGAATTTACTAAGATCACATAAAATGTATTTTGTTTCCTTCAAACACACAAGATCTGATCCGTAGCCAGTTACGGATTAAAAAATCCATAGGACTTTTTTCCATGGGCTATCCCCCAGTACAGAAGCTGCAGAAGACATTGACCTCAGCAGTAAAACGGGCTCAAGATCCTCTTCTCCTTCTGAATCTCTTTTTTATTTCTGTTTACTCTCATCTTCACACCTCCACTCGTGACCCCGTCACTTACAGGTAAGTATCTGTGGCTTGGGAGCAGTTAGTTCCCTCTGAAGAGGTTTTGGCTGCTGGAGCTGGCACAGGGAGGGGGCATGGCTGGAATTTCAGCCTTGTGGGATGGTTATTGAAACCTCTGCACAACACCTGCCGAGCAAAGGTCACACCTGAGCAGCCTGGTGCCCTTCCTCTAGTAGGAGCCAGCAAAAAAGAGAGGCAGGGGTGAACCCAGAGCAGGTGGGAAAAGAGGGGTCTGTCCAAAGGGAATTGCTGGTGGATGCTGGGTGGGGAAGGGACCCCACTGGTCACGGTCTCCTGGCTGAGGACACCAGCTGCACAACTGCCAGGAGCCTATTAAATATTGAAGAGCCAGCATTCAGCAGGCAGGAGAAAAGCAACATATCAACTCATTCAGGTTTTGTGATACGGCTCATGAAAAGCAACGCGCTGTTCCCTGCTCCCGTTTCCAGCACAGGAAAGTCACAGACGGAGGCTCTACCATGAGCCTGGAGCCACCAGAGCTCCGTGTGGGTATCGACCCTCCTGTGCTGGCTGTCACTGACGTCCCCAGCTCCTCACAGATTGACATTCACTCGGGGGCTCTACGGGACCTGTTGGTGCCACAACATCTGCGTGGCAAGCGGGGCCTGGGGATACCTTTCGGGTTTTCTCCCTCTCCGTAGGATGCTGTGGAGAACGAGGATATTTCACAACTGCATCCCACGATTGTGCTTTATCCCCTTGGATTTCTAAGGAAATCTCTGCTGTGATTAGACCTTGGGAAGGTTCAGAACCTATTGCAGGAGGAATGTTTTATTCCAAGCTATTCATCCAAGCTTTTCATTTTTTCTAGAAATAACATATTTCATTGCTGGCTGGGCAGTAAGTGAATTATAAAATATAACTATAATATGCTGGTAACAAAGGTTGAAGCTGTTATCAAATTTCACCACCTAACAATAGTCAGTTTTACAGAAGTGCAATAAATAATAAGTGCTGTTTCACTGGATATGTTTTGTTCTTAACACTAGCGGAGTAATTTCTTTTTTAACATAAACCAGAATTTAATTGAAACCATACTCCAGCTTATATACTTGTCATACAGGTTAATGTGGTTTTTCCCTGCTTCCAAACTTAAAATTTACAAAATATTTTCTTTTTTTTTTGGTACCTACGCTCTCACATTCACTTGCAGGGGTTTTCTACTTTCTGTGCACCTAAACTATAGACTTTTCTTTTTTTTACCAAACCTTTGTGCACTGCCTTGTACCCTTCAAATAAAAATCAATGTTTTGTATCCTCCTGGGTTTTTTTTTTCTGTCCATGAGTAACAACAATCAACAACCTCTATTCCTGGGTCAGGCCACTTTGAAACTGCAGTTCAAAAGCTCCCTGTTCTCCTTAAATGCCCTTTTGTCCTTTTTAAATTACTCTCAAATTTTAAACTTTTTTTTCTTTCTGCGGAAAGGAAAAACCTGAACTTCTTCACTTAACTCTGCCAAAAGTACTTCCAATATGGGTAGATAACCTCTGTGTCAGTGAAGTTTGATTACTTCCCATAACCATTTTCATTTCTGAGAAGGTTAGACCTAAGACCCAGCTAATCTAGCCAGGATCCAGGTGACAAGAGGAGCTCATCACCACGTACAAGGCCAGGCTAGATGGGGCTCTGAGCAACCTGCTCTAGTGGAAGGTATCCCTGTCCATGGCAGGGTGTAGGAACAAGGTGGTTTTTAAGGTCCCTTCCAACCCAAACCTTTCTTTGCTTCTGGTACCCCCACCCTTGTCTGCTGCTCTACTCTGCCCAGGATTGATGTGACACACACCCACCAATCTTCAAAGAAAGGAGAAATCATTTTTGCACTGAATGGAGCAAACATCCTGCTGCAAGGACCACGTTTGCCAGCTGACCTGGCTCCCCTCTATTCCCTTTCTGACGATCCTTTTACAGTGGGTCAGAAAACAATTCCCTCCAGTCCTGGCTTTAACCAGCCAGCTTGTCTCTGTGCAGGAGACTCCCTGCAGGGAGCCACCAAGGAGGAATTTCTGTGCCCTGTTCACACCAGCCAGCAGCAGGGACATCAGCAACCAGCCCACAGCCCACACGCTTGATTGAAAGCTGTGACCTGTTTGCTAAGGCCACAGCAATTACAATTCTAATTAACCTCTGCACTTTCTGCAGCCAACAGGTAACTTATTTCACTTATTGACAGAATTAACCAGCTTTCATTCCCATCATAAACCCCAAAAACGACCCCCTTCCCACCACCTGATTCAGAGGCAGGTCTCCCTACATAAGGAGAGTAGGAAATGGGTACCTTAATCACTCCTTCCTCACAAGCTTGTAGCTCCTGGTTTTACATGCTAACAACTTCCAGACTGGTCCCTTTCCTTTACTGAATGAAGACTGAGTGTTATAAACCCTTTGTCATCTCTCAAATCCATGCCACATTCATGCACTTTCAGCCATCAAAATACAAAAGGGCATCAGAGACATTTTGTGGGCACCCAGTCCAGCCCACAGTAAAATAAATCAGAATTTTCCAGTCAGTTCTAATGGAGGTATGATCAGACCTCCCAGAGTGTAAAAATTACAATTTCCATGCTCAGATGGTTCCAAAACAGAGGATTTGCTTCAGCTTTGGAAAATGATACAATCATAGACTGAAAATATTATTATGTAGGTAGTCAGATATGGGACTGTGACAGTTGAATAAAAGTCCTCTTCAAAATTTTGCACATCTTTCAGTGAAAATAGCTAAATAAGCCACTAAGGTAATATCTGCTGGCACATTTCAGGGAAAATAACTTTTTTGGGGGGTCACAGTTAATAAGCAACCCAAAGCATGTAACACTATTATCGCTTTTTTCTGTCATAATCTGGATTGCTTTTTGTCTTCCCTCTGAATGGATCTCAATATTTCTGCCCTGATGGTTGCAAATCAGACTTGTATCCTGGAGAGAGACAGTTCCTGGCTGTCCATCCCCCTCAGGAAAGGAGAGTTGCCAGAGATAACACATTATCTTGTCCTCCGTGGGTGGGAAAGGGACTCCAGTTCTGGGCTGGGCTTCTCCACGCAAAGAGGGATGAAGGAGGTGCTGGGAACTTCAGAACTGGTGCCCAGCACACCAGGAGCTTTTATTGGGTCTTCCTATCCTCTCCCTTCCCAGAGCCACCCAGTTACTCCTTCTTAGCTCTGGTTCACTTTCACAAATATTTAAGCTGTATTAAATGTCTGAGGGGCACCAACAGAGAGCACACATGGCCCTTGGAGCCAGCTGCACTCCAGCAAGGCTTGGAAGTAGCTGTGACCTAGGAAAGGATTAGGGGGACGGCGAGAGGAGGAGGAGAACATCAAGTGTTCCATTACAAGGCTGATTAGAGTTTCCTAACAAAAGCAAAAGTTCCTTAATCATTCCTCAAGGTTAAGAGGTTTGTGCTGTATTCCCATGTGCCCCGACCTTCTCTAGTTAGCATGCTGTTGGTATTCCACTTCTGAAATATGAATAAGCTATTCATTATCATCACAGCCATTATTCTTCTGCAAGCCACCACAAAGGGAAAAAAGTTGCTTCTTTTCACAGGAGACAAGGTCAATCTACTCTATCAGTCGACTAAGCCTGAATAATGTATAAACTGTTTTTCACAGGAGGCTCTTGCAGCTGAGCAGGAGATAAGCAATGCATATCCATAAGGATGGACAGCTAGGAAAGATAATCTACCATTTGGAAATATTTTTCCTGTGAGGTATTTGCTACATCTGCTACAGCATCATCTAAATGAGCAGGCCTTTGGAGATAGAAACTCGATTCTGTTATCTTTTTACTACAATCCCCTCTCTTTAATAAGGTGGGAGTTGTGGTGCAGTTCATACCTGACAGTGAAGATAGAGGAAGGGGGATTTCAGAGCAGGAAATATTTATTTTATTATTCTTGTGGTTGATATCAGCAATATCTGCATTCAGTGCCCAAGTGTAGCCAGGTGAAGCTTGTAGGGAGCGGTAAAAACCTTCTTTAGGCCAGCCAAAATTGCTTTTAAAAAGACCAGAAGAACTTCTGGACACAGGAGCCTTTATGGAGGTTAGAAAAAATGGCCCAATTTTGTTGATGTTTCTCTTTAGTCCTGAGGCAGGGTCTGTGTGTGCCAAAAAAGCTTCCCCAGTTTTTGCAGCTGTATCACTTTACTCAAAATGCCCTCTCAACTCTCCTTTCAAAGTGCCTCAATATATCCTTAGGGTGTCATGGCACAACAACATTACTGTTAATTACATTAACTCATCTCACATAATGGGAATTAATGAGAGTTCTGCCATTGTGAAAACAGTCAAGAGTGCAGCACAGCACTAAAGGCATTCTTAGCATTTTTCTACTTGTTTGATGCTACTTCTATTACATTTATTAACTTAATTGTGGGACACACGAAGCACACACACACATACACACAGAGATATCACTTTTCTCTGCCTCTGGTGATGAAGTTACAACTTCATACAATATGAATATGTGAAGTACAAGGATTGCAGATTAGGGAGGTTCATTTTCTTCCTGTTCCTCTGTTTCTCTGCCTAAAACCCTAATACAAACTTAAACTGTTTTGATTTTGACAAGCATATATTGCCATAAAGCCCCAATCCATTACAAATGGAAATCAAGGACGAGGGTGAATTGACTGAATTACTTCATTCCTTAGTCATTAACAGTGAGTGTACTTATAAAAGTCTGGTGCCACCAGAACTGCTGGTGTCCTATTTCTCTGCAGTTTGGGATGATGAGTTTGAGGTCAGCAGAAGGTAAAACCCTTGAAGGCCATACAACTGTAAGCCCACTTGAAGGGTTTGTTTAAATCTTCCCTGAAATTCCACTGTTATCCATATCCTTATCCCACAGCTTACACTTGGTCTAAGTGCTACCCTAAAACCATTAGGAGTGATTTCACAGGCGCTTGTGTAAATGATGAAAAATTGTAATTACTGCCCGCATGGATGAAAATAATAAATCAAATCTTTTCTTTGAGTGCTTCAGGTCAGATTTGCTAACTCTCCATTTAACAACTTTCTCATGATAAGGCTGCTCTGTCTCAAGGGGAGGGAGGGCTGTGGGACGTGTGTCAAAACAAGAGCAGCCTGTTTTCACAGTCTTATCCATTTCAAGCTATTCCTGCACTAGTAATGAAACTGCTGGGGGAAAAAAAAGTCTAAAAGAAGCAGAGTGATTGTGGAATATCTGTGGTGGAAGAGACAGGACAACCAGTGGGAGACTGATGCAGTCAAAAATAGGGTAGAACCAGTTCTTTAAGTTTTGTCTAGAAAGTTGCTCCGAAAGGGATGCTGCTTTCTGCAGTGCTAATATCTGAGCTTACAAAGTCCTCACTTACCTTCAAGGAGGAAATGAAGACTCTCTGCTTTCCTGATAAGTCAGCTGACATGATTTAAGCAGCAAAATCAAGGGATTTAACCTTGACCTAAGTTATATGAAGTAAAATATTATTTTATATCCACCCATATATTACATCCATCACTTTTCATACTGATATATTTCTTATTAATTGTATTAGTAGAAACTTAAGACAATAACTTAATCTAATTTTAAGAAGTTGAGTAAAACAAATTACCTTTTTCAGGCCACAGGAAACCATGAAAAATTTTTTTTAGTTCAGCTGAACTATATTTTTAAAAAGAGATTTTTAATTTTGACCAGAGAAGAACAAGTTCTTCAGACAATTTTTATAAGGGTGTGCATAAGAACATTTATGGGAAATATGTTGTATTATATTATCAGACATGTCTATGTGGGCTGCAATGGATAAGTCAAGAGCTATGTCAGGTACTTCCATGGTCTGGGTGTTCAGACGTCCTGATCAAGAAACTTGCTAGATGCCCTCATGCTCTTGTAATCATGAAGGTCTTTTTCACAGAAAAAAAATGTCCTCAATTGGAGGAGAATAGAGCTGGGTGGTGAGTCTGGACAGAGTCAGAAGTCAGAGTCAGTCACACTGCAGTTTTACTGTAGAACTTGGAAATAGTTATTTTCTATTTTTCACTTCAAAAAATGCACCTTTTTTTTCCCTTATCAACTCTGCCTGTTTGAATAATTATATTCTAAATGAAAAAGAGGATTAGTGCTTTGATCAGCTGTCATTTTATCCCTACCTACAGCATCTCAAGCACTGTTTTCTCCTAAATCTCACAGGAGTTTTCAGTGACTTGGAGTGACTCAATAAATTCTTGAGGAGGTGTCAGGCCATGCAGGAGGTTTCAATACACTGATTTTTATTTATTATACACTTGAATGGTTTCTGAACAGAGAGAAAGCCATGCATGGTTACATAAGAACTGAAGCACACGATAAGGAGAGCAGATGTTTCTGTGACCAGGGCCCAGAGCCCTAATTACCAGCTGGCATGTTTTTTCCTTAATCTGTTGGAGAAATCGACTTGCCAGGCTGAAATGTAGAGTTCCTCTGAACCCTGGGAATATTGGGTGTGCAGCTCATCACTTCCTGTGGAGTGAAATGCTGATTATAAATGGCATTCCTCATTACCCGTGAAACAGGGCTGGTTTAAACACTCGCTAATCCGAGACCCCGAATCCGGACTCAGGGATGACAATATCCATGGTTTCCTCCACTACGGGTACCTGGAGAAAGATTCCAGAGGTTAAATCACCTAGATATTAGAGGCAGCAGCACAATTTCTTTTCTGGTCAGGAAAGAGCTTGAAATGCTGTGGCAGGTCCTTGGCTGTACAAACCAGATTTATGTTTGCCAGCATCCCCAGCAGTTTGCAGTGGATGCAAAAACAGCATTACTTTGCTTTGGGTATAAATTCCTCTGGGTTTCGATGTAACAGAAACTTGAGAATGGCATCTGTACACAACTTGAGCACAGAAAACCCTGCTGAAAAAGTTTAAATGCATATTAGCCTGACTAGGACAAAGAAAATACTATCCAGCAGCTTGCAGCTGACATAGGAGCAGAAATTGTGAGAGCCACTGCTGAAGGTGAAATCCTGCACAAAATAACTAAGGCTTTTAGTGCAGGATTAGCAAGCCAGCTTCTTCCCAGCATCTATTATAAATACATGCCTGGGTGTTTGTTGCTACAAATTATATGCTTAGAGACACTAGACAGCAGTCTGTAATCTGGAACAAAACATAATGTGGAAAAGGACATGCAAAAATGCTCTAAGTAGCTGCATGCCAATTTATAGATGTTTATAAGCCTGAAAAATTGCAGCTCGAGGCATCATGCTATACACAGGTGTATTGGAATAATTTTCTCTCCAAAAAACAACAGAAATCCAGCTATGTCATTCCCCTTCCCCCCATATTTATATCGTAACAAAATATTAGTAAAGAATTCACAAGGGTTAATTGAAGATGCCCTGTACATCTTCAGGGAAGGTGGCCAACAGCAATTTCAATTAATTTTGCAGAAACAGACATTTTATGACAGATTTCTCATGTCCAGCAGGGAATTTCTACAAAGACTACACCAAACCAGACCATGTATCGATCAGGACCTGCAGGCTGCCCTAAGTCAGGCAGAGAAGTGCCTTGGGCACTCACTTGATTAGCAGAAAAATAAGGAGATTTTATGGGGGAAGTTTCTCTTTTGCTTAGAGAATTCCAGGCGGGGCTAGAACCCAGTCAGCTGTCAAAATTTGTGTTTTTTATAAAAAGCCAGTGGAAAACCCACGCTCACTTCCTTACCCTTCCAGCCCTGAGCCTTTCCCCATCTCTCCCTACCTTGCTGGTCAGGCTGTGGGCTGTCTCTTTGGCACCTATTGAATATTTAATCATTTTAGCAAAGCTCCAGCAAGACTCAAAGAGGGAAAGCAAGCGGCTGGCCCTGAGGGCCAGCAATTAGAGCACTTGTCTGGTATGGCAGAAAGGAGATCGTTGTTTCCAGCCCAGGGAATGTCTAATAATAGTTTATAAAGCAGGGCATTGATCCCAGCTTGGACTGTGAGAGTCGATGATCCAGATGTGAGAATTCATAATCCAACAGATACAATGCTCTTGTTTCTAAAACTGAAGCAGTGCACAAGCTGAGCTTTATTTCGTATCAGCCTCTTTACCCTCCTGCACAACTGGTTCTGTAGGAGGTGATTGAGCAGCCAGCTGTGGCATCATATAAAAACACGTGGAAATCCATACACCCACCAGCACGTATGGCTTCACAAAGCTCAGCCCTTCTCTACAGGACATTTGTCATGCTTAAGTGGGAGAGATAAATTTTATTATTCCTGTCAGCTTTTTTTGCAGAAACCAGGACGTTATTTAAACAGTAGTCTGGGTTTATAATCCTCAGGAAATGGCCAGTTAGGCATTTATGGATGATCATCCTGGCATGCCACATTACTACATGAAGTAGCCTGGTTATCACTTGTACTTCATACCACTCCATCCTTTCTTTGCTATATCTTTTAGCCCAAAGAAAAAGAAATTTCTATTGATTCAGAAAACTTAGCTGATGCTCTGACATGAAATTCAACATCCTGTACAAACATTTCATTGATCTGAAAACTCATCTTACAGCTTTTTCTTTTTATTTTATCACTCGGTACTATTATTCTTGTTTCCTTCCTGAGTGTTGTGCTCTTTATTTCTATACAGCTTATGTTATTCAAGTAATACAGGAAAGGGAATAACAATTAAAATTTACAGAAAGAAGTAATAGAAATGGATTGGTCCTAACAGAGAAATCCTGACAGTCCCAATAACTCTCAGGTTTCCTGCAGGGTACACTGCAGGAAAAGTAAAATGCTCAATGAAGGGGAATAAACGAGTTTGTCTTGGCACCACACAGCTCCGTGAGTCACCTTTTCAAAGAAAAAGAAGTGAAACTTTTAGTGCATTTAACAACACAAGTGACTGATTCTTGTACTGTATATAGAAACAAATTTGGGACATTAAAATAGCATTTCCTCTTTCATTTCCTTCACCTTCTGCTCCCTGTGAAGCCTTGTCAAGGCAGCCAGTGACTTTCTTTATTTCAAGGAACATATGATTCCAATCTCTGAGTGCGTTTATGGAATATTTTCATTTTTGGAGCATCTTTCTGAGAGGAGTAGCTTTTCTCTGGACTGAATCTAAACTTTGGTCCTTCCATGACTCTTAATTTCTGCAATAATAGAACAGTCATAGATCCACAGAACGATTTGGGTTGGAACAAGATGATCTTTAAGGTTCTTTCCAACCCAAATTTCCCACAGGAAATATTTTCATCCACCCCTTGCCCTATCACTATATGACCTTGTGAAGAGTCCCTCCACCCACTGTACCCTTCACACGCATTGCAGAGGTGCCGAGTCTCATCCTTGGTCTTCAGCTTTGTTGCTTTATCCTCAGAAGTAGCTTTACTCTGAGTTTTAACCAGGAACGTTTTGTCAGTGTGGACAGACTTTACATCTATCTCCCTCACACTCATCTACCAGCCTGCCCCAGTTCTTTCACCTGTGAAATCCCTGTGACTTCCCACTCTTCTGTGTTCCAGTGATGAAATCACCCAGCTGGGTGAAAACACAAATGCCTGCAAGTCCTGGCCTGAGTTCTGTTTTGGGACACTCCCCCTCAGCTCTTTAGCTTTAGCTGGAAGACTGGATTCTCCATAAATCTGGCAGGTCCTGGCCTTTTCACAGGGAGCTGTTTCAGAAGTGGGAAGATTTGCCAGGCACATTCAGAAGCTGAGGGTGTGACGGGCACTGGGTGTGCTGCTAGAGCCACTCAAAGGAGAAGTGCAAGGACTGGTCAGAGCTCCTGAGCCCTGAAAGGCTGCTGGCAGGCATACAGGGATCAATGGACCACAAAGCTGGGCATTGCCTAGAAAAAAGTTTAAAACAAGTTAAGTTAGTGACCAAGAAAAGGAAAGAAAACAACGTAAGTAACCTTTAATCAGACTATGTCTGACCCTTCTGATACCGTTGTTTCATTTCATTTCATTTTCTGCAAAACTCCAAAAAAAAGGGGCTGATCAGCAAAAGTAGAACTTTGCACTTCTTCTGGATGAGTATTTGAAATCATAAGCAATTTCAAAAAGGGGGGTTAAAGTCCACTTTCACTTCAGTTTGTCATTGAAGAATATGCTGGAGGTTCAAATCTGAGCTGGTCTCACCCATCAGGCTTAAAGCCTGCAATTTAGGTGAACCAAGCTGAATTTGGCATTCCTGGAATGACTGTAGTGTAAACCTAAATACTTTCATGTTGTGTTTGCAGTGTAAATATTAAAAAAAACCCAAACCAAACCAAAACAAAACAAAACAAAAAACAACAATCAGCCCAAACCCAACAGTCAGAATGTTCCCAACCCCGTTTGCTGAAGAAACACAAACACAAACAGGGCACAGAAACATGTAGATCAAAGAAAATACATGTATTCATCTATTTCCCATCAGCTGCATGCTCTCATGCTTAAGTATTGGGCAGGAAACATGGTGTGTGAGGGACTATTCATTTTCTTAATTTCCCATTTTGTTTTATTCTACTTTCAAAATCATCCTGTGAAGAAATGAGAGTGACAAAAGGAGAGCTTTTGATTAATGCAGGGATTTGCCTTAAGATACAGGAAGCCAAATTTGATGGCCACCTTCCAAATCAGGCAGAGCATGGATGGGAGGCTATCTGGAGTGGGGGGACAGGTGGAATTCCATGAGACTGCTTATCAGATTTTCTTTCCAATATGTTGGTCATTTCTTTGTCTCTTCCACTGCTATCAAAACCCCATGATGCATATTTCAGCAGAGCATTAAGGGAAAAGTTACTTGACTCTTCACACCAGCAGGGAATGGGATTACAGGGGCAGGTTCAGGGTTTGTTGTGAACAAATTCCATCAAGGATGTGGGCAGTGAAGAGAAATGCATGAGCTATGGGAGCCTCTGCAAGCTCAGGAACAACAAAAATATAAAGATCTATTTGGGTTTGCCGAGTAAGATTCTCAAGTTTGGTGCACACAAGACAATGGTGAATATCCTGACCCACCATTCCTCTGGCTACAGTCACTCTGACACTAATGGGACCATGATTTCATTCCTAGACTTTACAGTGAGAGGGAAGCAACAAAAAGGATGACTGTTCCCCATCTGCAGACACTCATCTCTTTATAATAGCTTCATTCATCTTTCTGCAGAGGTCATCTGGTTTGTGCATTTCTTAATATTCCCAGGATTTGTGGGAGGAAGGGACTGAGGGGGAAAAGATTCCATAAGAGAATTCATATTCCATAAAGAACAAGCCTTGTGAGAAGCTGTTGGATGATTCTGACCTTTCATGCTGTAACACCTTTAGCTCAAACCCTGTGCTAGATTTAGATGGTGGTGCTTCCACAGCCCAAGCCTGTCCAGTTCGCTCTGTTTCAGTTTAAATTATCATTTATTATGTCTTCCCTGAGTTATCATATAATGTGCATGTTACTGTTCATGTTTTACAACGGTTTAGCAAAAAAAAAAAAAAATCAGTGTTTACAGTAGGTTAAGAAGCTGTTCTGTCCAGTCTATAAATAGTTTAATGCCTAACTGCTCCCTGATTGTTAACTTGCTCTTGAAAATAATTGCATAATCCCCATGTCATTTCACTACTATTGACACACCAGGCCATAGATTTTCATGTTGCCTTCTGCCACAGCCATGTCACTTGGGTGACCTTGATCCCATTAGGAACACACATTCTGAAGTGTGCTGTAACCACTGTTAAAGTCCCTTTATGGAGCCAGGTCCCTTCACAGCGCTGCCATCGCGGTCCAGTTTGTCATTTTGTGTCACCTGGCAGGATTCACTCGTGTGTCACAGGACTCTCTCTGCATTTTTATTGGGATAGCACAAGGCCCAGCAATATATCTGGAGAAATAGCAATGCCTCCAGCCCCTGGGGATGGCCACAGCCCAGCCCAGGGATTTGGGAGCCGTGGCTGGAGCGGTGTTGACGTTGCTGACCGCTGTGATGGACTGTTCCCATTAGAGGCCACTGCAGCTGAATGCAATTTCAAGAAGCCCTGGGGTGGTGCTCTAAACTCACAGCTTCTGCAATTCTGGGGGATAAGGAAAGCAAAAAAATCATGGTTTGAAGCCATATGTTTCTCAGCTGTCCCCCAGCACTCCCCCAGCGCTCCCCAGCATGCCAGGCACATACTCCCCAAGCCACAAGCCAAGCTTTTACACAGAAAACAATTTGGCTAAGCATGGGAAAAAAACAGTGCATTTGAACTTAGTATATGCTGAGTAAAATGTCCAAATCCCCTCCATCCATATCTCTTGACCATAAAGCAGAGCATGCAGAAGCCATGTGATCCCTCGTGGGTCCAGGGAAACACAGTTGTACAAAACAAACTTTTATTAATATTGGGTGCCAGGCACTAAGCAGAAGGAAAGTGAGTGTTAAAACAGATCGTGTTTATTCAGTTTAGCATAAAAGCAGAGCAGGATTAGGCATGGCAAAAGCTTCACTTTTCAAAGCACCAGAGCCTCCATGAAGAGGACAAGGCTCCTATTAAAGGTTCCAACCAGCTAAAAGTTAAATGCATGAAAACCAAATTTTTGGCTTTTGGAGATGAAACTTGCTGCTGGCATGAACTGATGAAAAGCAACTCTTAAATCCCTTGCTAGTACAGAGCAGGTCCATATCCCAGCATGCCTGTTCTCCTCTCCACTGTTCTCCTTTCAAAGGTTTCTAAGCTTCTTTATAAAAACAGCTGACAAAGATGCTGCTGCCTGCTTGCACTTTGTATTATTTCTGTAATTATTTGTATTATTAAATTCTGTGGGCGAATGGTTAGCAGCAGCATCAAGTTTTTCCTCATCAACTTGGGCTGTCATTTAAAGCTTTCAAAATTAACAGCCTCATTTTCTTCAGTTGGAGCAACAAACAAAAACCCCAGGGCAGAGGAATACTTCCCCTGACAAAAACAGTCTCCACACACACATATTAAAAGCATGTTTCCACACCTTATATTCTAGATTAAAGCTTCACATTAAATTTATAACCACACCTGCAAAATTCTTGACCTATCTTTAATGCTAGATTTGGGAAAAAAGGAAGAGGAGAAGGGAAAAGGTTAATAATAGGTTTAATAGATTTATTTCCTTTGTAGATTTTGCAACACACTGAATGACCAATACAGTCGAATCCTCCAAATATCCAGGGATGTTGATCTGCTATTGCATTTCTTTATGTTATGCATTTCATGATGGGTATGATATTTGATGTTGACACAAATAGTCCAAGAGGAATCAAGAATGCAAACTCCTCATGTACTTTCCAGCAGCTTCCCTTCCATTTTTTTTTTAATGGGCACACTTTTCTTTCTTTTTGTCAAATGTTCTCCTCCTATAGAGCTCTGAAGTCTCATTTATAGTTTACTGAGGTCATTTCTGTAATACTCTAAGTGATTGAACCTTGTTCATTGGGAAAAAAATTACAAAAGGCAAAAGCTGCTTGCTAAGCATCTGCTGACCTGTATTTGGGTCAATAAACACTCCCAGGACATAGGCACAATGTTCCTGTGTCTTAAAATGCATGCAGATCAATATCACAGCCTGACAAAATGCAAATAAAAGTTGACTTAATGAATTTATTTTGACTTAGACACATCAGATTTGGCTTGTTATACACCTACCATTAGGAAGTAATGGAAACAATGAGGGCATGTACCACCCAGCACTCATCATTTTGAAAATTCACAAATATATGCTGAGCTGATGTCAAGCTTTGACCAAGTTTCAGCTGAACCAATGCCAATTAATGGGTTTGAGTGGAAGCCATGTAAAACTCAGTGGTTTAGACTGAATTTGGAGGGTCTCCAAAAGCATAACAATATCTAAACCAGTAATAATTTAAGCCAAGCCAATGGAGTTCCACCCTTGTGAGGTGGAGCATGGAAATCCGACCAAAAGGCAATAAATATCCACAGGCTAAAAAGAAGGAGGAGACACCACCCTTCTGCTTCCACAAGCCAAACCTGGGTAGCTCTGCTAGGTAGTTACTGCTTCCATCTGTCAGCAGGCTCCTTACTTACTCCTCACTTTCACTCACCTCCACTTCCCCAGCAGCAGCTCTATGGAAAAGCTTTGGGAAGTGTCAGGATAAGATGTGTTCTCACAGGGTAAGAGGTGTTCTTACAGAAATGATGGTGCCATCTCCACTTTTCCTGAGAAATATTTATCACAGAGAAATATCTCCTGGCCCATTCTGGAGCTCTCTGTGCTTTTTGCCTGTCTCCTGGAAGACAGAGGGATGATTGCAAAGGAGGTTTTTACCTCCAGCTCACAGCATCCATCTCGGCAGAGCTCGGTAGTAACTCAACATTTGGTAGCACTCTGACAGCCTGTGTCAAACAAGCTATCAGCCTGCATAAATCTTTTGCATGGAAAACAGCCACTTTTGGGAAATTATTGTCAAAAACTGTACCTTTGATGACAAGCACTTTCCAGGGAAATACATTGTTTTTGGGGAGTAACGTCTGAGTATATCTAGAGGTACAATCTCTCAATATACAGCACACAAATATAAGCACATTGAGACAACATCTAATATTGGAGGATCATATTGGAATGTAACGTTGGAATTTTAACACAGAATCTGAAAGTACAAACCATTGCTTCAAGCAATTTTCTCTGAACCTAGTAAAGCAGAGACTGCACAAAAAAAAAAATACTCTGAAACAACACTGAAAACTCACACAACAAACTTTATACAGACCAACCTTTTAAAATCATGATAGAGAACTTTCTGAATTCGGGTTTTGAATCTAAGTAGAATGTAGAGTTCCTGATTTAATTTAATTTAATTTCATTTCTGTCCAAGGTCTATCTGTTCTGTGGTATCAGGACTTAAGTCTTTGAAGAACTGAATACCCATGCAGGGTTTGGAGGTTTTTCCCTCTGAATATGAAAACACCCTGAAAAAGTAAACCTGAAAGGTATAAACTATCCTACCTATTTTTCTTTTCCCTTTCTCCTTTATTTTAAGGAGAAAAGACCTTAAAGATGACAACTTTATTACTGATTTAATTGGAATTCTGTTGACTTTTTCTATCTTCAGCTTCAGATTTTCCTTGACCACTTTGATTATTCAGTTGCACATTCTTGTAAAAATAAACACACTCTACTGGCTGGCACCCAGGAGTATATAGGTAGCAGTCAGGCTCAGGTTGCTTATCTTACAGGATCAGACAATTCCAAACTGCTATAGGTGTCAAATATATATGACCATGTCTGCATTTGGCATAATGTAATTGCACTCCAGGAATTTATCTTTTACTGTGTTTTGATTGTTTAATTTTATTCTAAGTGAAAACTTTTCCCACCTCTCATACCAATCCAGCTTTGCCTTTTTTATTGGGTGCTATCTGAATAACTGACTAGGGAAAAAAATTTGAAAGATTGTGTGATTCTTTTTCAGAGCCCTGTGAGCCAGAGATTTTTTTTTTTTCTTTTTTGGAAGTATTAATTTAATTTATTAGCTATGAAAATTCTGAGCTAGATACAGAAGGAAATAAATCCTTCATTCCTTCCCTGGAACATGTGAGGCTGCCCTCTGGACCATCCTCAGCTGCAGCTTTCCAGTAGCAAGGGTGAAGCCTGAGCTCCCTCTGCCTCATCAAAGTCATCTCCTCAAAAGCAAGGAGGGGTTTGTTTGTGTCTCCTGGGCAGTACACGAGAGACTGGGACCACAACAATCTGGGACCCCTGGGCACTCCCAGGCACAAGGAAATGCTCTGACAGAGCCCACAGATGCTGTTTCTCCTGTGCAAATGACGGAGGCTCTGCTCAGGTTCAAAAAACTGTGCTGTAAGATTACATTTCTACCTGACATTTATCCTCCAGACTTTTCCATAACGTCCTCCAAAATGGGCACCTCCCATGTGGCCATCTTTCTGTGAGGAACAGAAAGGAAGGGAGGAAGAGGGACTAGTGACAGCAGGGCAAAAAAGAAGACAAGTCAGCTTTTCACAGATTTCCAGCTTGATCTGTTTGCTGTATTAAATTTCCCTCCTCTGCTGAGGGTTGTTCATAATCCAACCTCTTTTTAAAGGGCAGCTGGATCCCCATGGAAGCAGGTAAGAGTTACAGGTGGTGTGTGGCTCCACACAGCCTGGGAGCTTGGAGGAGAAGAGAAATGAGAGGAGAAAAACGAACTAAACACTTTTAAATATCTATGGAAAAGAATAGTCGCTTTTCCCATTGAGTCATGTATCAATACAGACTCCTTTCCTCAGGGAATGAAATGCTGGAGGAGGAAGAAATGAGGAATAACTTTAATGTGCTGTTTTCTGCCAACAGCACTCGATCTGAGATGAACATTAGTAAGGGCTTGGCACCTTTTGCAGGTACAAGGCTACACGACATGCCCAAACCATGGAACAGCAGCCTGCTGGCACCCTCCTCTTTGTTATTCCTGATGAGACAATCCCAGAAAGAAGAGAGAGGCAAAAGAGAATTTCCACACCAGAAAGAACCACCCCAGCTCATTCTCCCCGAGCTTAGAGGAAAAATCAAAGCCTGGCTGAGCAGGCTTTCCTGGTTTATGGAGGGGACCTGGAGATGTCCTTCCCAGTGTGAGGGGTAGGGGCTCCTCAGAACCATGCCCAGTGCTCCTCTGGCCTGCACTGACTGTCCTACTGGCTGTAACCTGTCTTCCTGAGAAAAGCAGATATTGTAAGGAGGACCAGGGTGCTAGATGTAAGGCAAGTTTCCCTGATGGCCTTTAAGTGGGGTTAAAGATGTAAAAGTGGCCCTCCAACTCAGTCTAAATAATGAAACTAAACAAAACATTATTTTAATATATCCACAAAGTACATCTGTAAATGCTAATACTTTATTCAAAACCTGCTGAAGCATCAGTACCTTCATATTTAAGCACAAGCAATGGGGAAGGGAAAAGTGTGTGTGTTGTGATGGTTTAACAATTGGAGTCAATGATCTTAGAAGTCTTTTCCAACCTAAACAATTCTGTGATTCCAAGAGAGGACTGGACTTGCAACAAGAGGCACCAGAATCTGTCCCTGGGAATGACTTAAGGATGGTCCCTACACTCTCTTCTCAGCGACCGAAACACTTCCTGCTGTAACTGGGTCAAGTACATAGCTGTGGGTCAGGGGTGGACTTTGGCCATGAAACCTTGTGTGCCATTAGCCCTTGAGGAGCAGTGTTGACAAAAACAACCTGTACCTAAGCTACATTACTGGGAAATTCAAAGTCAAAAGCTGTTGGGTCTTTGCAATGGACCAAACACCAAGAGAAAACCTCAGTGATAAATCTATGCTACAAGAGCAGCTGTAGTTCCAAAACTGAAGATTTAGTTTGCTATAAAAAAATACCATAAAAGTAGTATATCTCCATGTGTTTAGGCAATGGGTAGTACAGACCAAAGTATAAATATGTCTCAAAAGGTCTAAATGCAGGGAATAGAGGGAAAAGGATTTGCTATTAGAGCTTCTAAATATAGTTCAGCATGCAGAAGAGAGTTTAAACATCTGCCAAACTCTAAATTTAGAAGAGTCCCAGGGCATGTCCATGCCTGTACTCTTGCATATGTGCACTGTGATGGGATAAGGAGTGCATGGCCACATAGGAGCTCACAGTGAGCTCAGCAGAGCTGAACTGCAGCCTTACCCTGAGGCAGAACCAAGCCCTGCTCCTCTGCAGTTCCGTACCCAGAGAGATATTTCTTCAGCCCAAAACCTTTTCTGGAGGGTCTCCAAAGTAAAACTGAGTTTTGTGTATAAATACCCTACTGACCTGTCTATTAATGGCTTTTTTACATCTCTGTGAGCACATTCATCTCACCATAGTGAATTCAAAGCTGCACCAGAGGCTCAGCAACCAGGGGCAGGGTTACAGAAATATTAGCACTCCAACTCACACACAGGGGAGAAGATGAAGGCCCAGGGAGCCTCTGACAGGAATTGTCTCATTAAACAAGCTTTTAAAATTTCATTCAGCGCTTTTTAAATTATTATTATTTTACTTTGGATGTTTGGATTATTTTAGTCAAAGTGGAAAAAAGCCACAATTAAATTGTTTCAAACTACATAGAACACTACATGTGCCATTCCAGATGAAAAGACAACCCTGTTTAACCAGAATTCTGCCATCATTCTCATTCTATGCAACTAAAGCATTAAAATTATTTCCTTGCCATACATTCACACTTCTGTGTTAGCCTTTCCTAGTTCTTCGTCTGGGATTAGGAGATGAATTGTCCTCTTCAAAAAAAAAATGTACCAGTGTGTACATTGCTGGGTTGTCCTGATCTTCTGCAGGTTTAGATGAGAAAAAGCCCCACAGAGCTCAGCACATCACATTGAAATTCAATCAATATGCAATGTACATTTTATAAAGTGACAGCCAGGGTGTTGCAATAGCTACACAGCATCCTGGTTAATAGTGTATTTTAAATTCCTCTCCTCTGTGAGCAAAGTTGGTGCCTATGAAAGCAGGGTGTCCTAGGTGTGATCACACTTCATGGTTTCACAAGGCAAGTTCTATTTTTAGTTTGGTTTCTCCTTCGTTCCTCTTGTACACATTGGCTGTTGTTCTGCTGCTCCGCATCCTCCAGGTGACTTTGAGGCTGCAACGTGTTGATGACAGCTATTTGCTGTCAGGCTGGCTTTAAATCTACCTTGTCGCACCCCATTTGAGCTGCAACAGACACTGGCAGCCCGTGGTCATGGGGAGAAAATGGGAATGGTTCAAAACCATTCCTCCCATAAAGCAGAAAAGAGGGAAAAGAGCTCATTAAGATGAAAGGCCACATTCAGATCAATGCAAGTTAAATGTGGTGTTGGTGTGGGTGAGGAGAAAGGCAGGCTACTGTTGTAGAAACATTTATGGTCCTGAAAAGAGGCAGAAAGGTGCAGTAGCAGTGTGATAGCTGCATGAAAGATGTTGTCTCCTTGGTACACTGTTTTTCCCCTCCAGCTCCTGGTGGGTGCAGATGTGTAGGAGTTATTCCATCGAACACAGACAGCTGGGCATGACCCTGGCAAAAGCAAGGGACCTGTGGCCTCACACTGTTAACTTACCCAAATTATCTAACAGCTTCTAGCAGACCTGTCTCCCTTTTTCTTTTCCTCTCATCCTTTACCAGGCCTAGTCCACTACACTGAATGGACAGTGCCCAGTCTGCCACCACATATTCCAGAGGGATCAGTCCCATTTCCCTGAAAAGCCAAGGAGCCAGACTAGGAGTAGTCTCCTCCATCCATCCACAGGAGATCCAGACTGAAGGAGTAATGCTAACTATGGCCAAAAAAAAAAAAAAAAAAGCATTTAAGCATAAGCTTTGCTGTTAAAGTACTCATTTGTCATCTGCTTTTGAAAAGGGGACTCATCAGACACAAGTGCACTTTTTTAGAAATGCACAAAAGTGAAACCTTCAAAGATTTTTGATATAGCATAATCTCTTTGCTGTAAATCACCTCTTATGAAAATGAGCTACTAATTACATTTGATTTCCTAACAGCAACTTTACTCTGCAACATGATAAACATCTTCCCAATTTTGCATAACCTATCTTTTGGCAAATATGCTGCTTTTTTGAACAGAGCTTTTGGGAAAACTGGGAATGACAACACGTCCCCCAGCCCCATTGTCTCATCCCCCAGCATCAGTATCTCTGCAGGGACAGGAGCAGGCTGTGAGCTGGCTTAGCACTTTATTGCCCTTCAAACTATAGCTGGGCTCCCTTAAATTATGTCAAAAACACCAGTTCCCAGAGACAAAAATATGATCAAGACTTATGGGGCTACAAAGAAGCTTCATCTATGTCCTTTGCTTCTGCACCTTTCCATAAAGAAGGGAGGATAGATGTGGAGGCTGGCTCAAAGCTGGCCCTGGGAGAGCTCCTGCAGCATTTTGGTGCTGCTGAGGTGTGCAGAGCAGGCTTCATGGAGCTGCAGATGAGGTTGGGTACGAGCTCACACGGACCTGAACTTTTGCTGTTGATAGAAAAAACATCATTTTTGTGACTCTGCAGATGCTGGGGGTTTATTTTGTGTGCAGTGGCAAGGGCTCTTCTGGAGTTCAAGGCATTAGAATTTATACCAGTGCATTAAAACATCGATGTTCAAGCACTCAGAGCAGAGCTGCCCTTGCTGAAGGGCTCCCAGCTCTGTAATACACAAATTGCCCAAATGGTGGTTCCTCAGCCCTCCCCTGTGCCCTGACCCCTCCAGCTATACCACAGAGATGGAGGAAATTGAGGGGAAGGCAAGAAAGGTTTGGAGTGCCTTAGCTCTATTCCTAGATGCTCTGTGGCTTTACTACATATATTCATTGTTAACTTTCAACATCGGCTTATTATAGAGAAAGTGGATGTCTTGAGGGCTAAATTTGGAACTGCTGAAGCAAGAAAATTCTAAAATTGCAATTGCAGCCTACTGAAACATTGGATTTGCTCTCTAATTAAAATTTCTCATATAAACTTGAGCTACTTCAGCATGCAGAGCATTTTCCCTCCCTCTGCTTAATGTTTATACATTTGGCTTCTGCAGAAGATTAATAAAGTTTTCTTTTAGGAGACCACCCCATTTTAATTGCAGCATGGTCTTTTTCTGCTTTAGTCTGAGTCGCTAGAACGTTTTGGGTGTTTCCATCTCCAAGTGACACAAACTTTCTGTAGTGCTTTGGATTAGGAAGTTTATATAAATAAAGGAGTTTATATATATTAAGTTTATATATATTAAGGAATTTATACTATATGTGTGTGTGTATTATATGAGTTTATATATATTTGCATTTATAGCTATATACACACATGCATATGTACGCAATATTCATATTATTTATAGCTAATATGAAGACCACATCTGGGCAATGGAGACAGGTTTGGTTTTTTTTCTGTCCAGAAGGGGGTTTGTACCTGCTATGAATTAATTCCCTGTGTGCAGCTGGATCTTCTTCTGCAAAAAAAAAAAACCAAAAGACACACTTTTCTGATAGCGATGCCACAATTGTTGATTGACATCTATTTATATTCGATCTTCTGTCACCAGTGTCAGACTTTAGCCTGCCCTTCCCCCTCCCCTTTCAGGCTGCCTCAGTGCTGATTATTGCCATTACCAGTGGCAGTGTGAGGCTGTGTGAGGCAGCACGAGAGCAGGCAGAATTAACGGGCTTTAATGAACTGCCCGTGCCATCAGGGCTGCCTTGGCTGCGGCGGGAAGCAAGGGCTCCAGGAGATCAATTAAAACGTTCCCGCTGCAGAAACATTATAGGAAGGGTGTTTTAAGTGAGGAAAGGGAGTATCTGAGGGGATTATAGGACTGCAGGCTTTGGTCTGGAGGAGCAAAATGAAATAGTCAAGTAGTTTTGCAGACATCTACGGCTGTCGATCAGGGATGCGCACCAAGGCCATCCGGTACCGGCTGAAGCAGCGGAATAAAGTCGACATCGTTTCTAAATATATTATCTTCCTACAGTAATGCATAGCCACAAAAAAAAAAAGATGAGGTTTTAGAAATAAGAACTGCAGAAGGACTCCAAGGGCATTGTGCAGTTATGAGTAGTGAATCCTCTGGCTATTATTTGAGCTGCTCTGGAGTTAAGGCAGCAGGAAGCTGATGGACTGCACCGGTCCTGTCACAACACAGCTCTGTCCATAGCTGATACGTGTCCTCCTTCCCAAAAATTCCTGGATGGTGGCATTTTATAGCTAGGCTTGCAACACTGATTTCAGCATTTCAATTCTGTATGCAGAAACACATCATGGAATCATGGAGCTGTTTGGGTTGGGAGGGACCTTAAAGACCATCTCATTCCAACCCCCTGATGTGGGCAGGGACACCTTCCACTAGCCCACCTTGTTCAAAGCCCCATCCAACCTGGCCTTGCACACTTCCAGGGATGCAGCATCCACAGATTCTCTGGGCAGCCCGTTCCAGTGCCTCACATAACTAACTTCATACATTTTCTGTGGTGACTGCTAGTATTCTGTGAACAGTAAGGTTTGGGAGGCAAAGAATCTTGCTGTCAGTTTATTTGTCTGTCACTAACTGGCACCCTGACAGTTATGGAAGTGTTCCTGGAGGTAACTCAGGGAAATGTGTGTCTCCAGCAATCTCTGCTGAACTCTGACTGCTCAGGAGAAGCCCCTGGCTGTGAAATTTTACGCTGGTTCCCAACCCATGACAGGAGATGACAACTGATTCAGATCCTGATCCCAGTCTGGACAAGAGCACAAGCATTTCTGACACATCCCATGATCAGTCTGAGATCTAGAAATGCTTGTGTGGGTAGTCTGGGACATCATTCTCTGGCCACTAGAAAATCTCCACTGGCCAGATTTCCTTACAAGGCAAAGGAGACTTGCTCTGCTTAAGCCAACCTCAATTTACTAAAGCTTATTCTGAGCTTGTAAGTACAAAATTACCCTTTTACCAGAGAGAAGAGAGTGAAAAACACCAGCATGATTGTTTTCATAAATAATAAAAGCAAAATCTCTACCATGCACTCAGCAGTGAACTGTTTTTATCTGAAAGAGAGGAAGATTTGGTTGGTGAATTCATCGCTATAGGAGACCTATACAGCCTGTCAGAGACACAAATAAAAATGCAGCCAGAACACACAGGAGGCAAGGCAGAGGAAACAGAGAAAACAGAACCAGTTATTTTTAACTGCCATTAATATTACAAGAGGGGCTGTGACAAAGGGACCAGCTTCAGAATTCAGAGTAGTGTTCTCTTTAATGCCAGTAAAAGAGTAAAAGAGTATCTAATGAGAGATGTCATATCAAGAATAACACAAAATGAAGGCAAGGACAGATATCTTATTAAGAAAACCACAGCACCAATTATATATAAAAAAGGTATTATTGTGAGACTATGAATAAAAGCTTGATTTAATACCAATAACAGACATTCCTGTACTTCACATTTCAGTCTCTTAATTCTACAAGAGCATAAACATTTCCAAGAAGAAGAGGTGGTTTACTAAGAAAGACAAGCCACTGAGCATTTATTTCTCAGCTTGGATCCCCAAAACAGACTCATTTACTTCATACTGATGATTGGGATGACAACTTGCAGTACCAAAGATACTTTACAAAATGTTTGCAAAGAATAAAAGGAGAACATGATTCCCATCATGTTTGAGCTCTGATAAAGAGGCTGTTCAAAAATTCAGATGCTAATTTGAATAAGTGGCATCAAAACCACCTGCACATGTTTACTTTCTGTATGTGTGGAGAGACGAAAAACATAACTAGGATCATGTAATCTGAACATAATTTCAAAGCCCCAGATGTCCCTGGAAAATGCTACCAACTGGAGTCTGGCAAGCATTTCACCCGGAGAAGTTAGCACGTAAATGGTGTCCCCTTCCCTGCTTTTGTGTGCTTTCTGTCATGCAATTTAACAACTTCGTGTTGAAAAGACTAAGACAGAGTAGAATCCAAAATTTACTGGTGGTGTAAGCATTTCCTAAAAATTTCCACCAGAAGCTGTGTATTTGTCCAAGTTCAATCAAAGTTGATCAATCAACCTATTCATCTATCTTCCTATCTGTCACAAAACAGCTCTTGATAACAGAAGCATCTGCTCTTCCTTTCTTTCCAGCTACTGTTCCTGAGAGATTATCCTCCCAATGGCCTTTTCTTCCCAAACACTTCTGATAATAAACTTAATTAATTTCACTAGACTACAGGAAAAAGGCAGTATCCTATCCAACAATCTCAATTACATAACTCAGTTATTAGCCAGGCTGTAAAGAAGCAAATATTCACATCAGATTGTTCACAAACCATCTATTGATGAAAAGATCACAATAGTCAACTGCGAATATTAATTTACAGGCTATCTGTGAACACACAGACAAGACTAATTAAAGATCCTTATCTCCTGAATTACTTGCTCATCTCTGGTACTTCCTGTTCTTACTGTCAAACAAAACAGTTGTACAGACAACTTCCTAATTTCAGGCCACTCCACTGTAAAAATTATCAACCAGCGATGTACGGCATGAAAACCACAATGCTTTATAAATACAGCACTTTTTAAATAACAGCAAAACAAATGCTTCTGAATTAAACAGTCCCTCCCCTAGGCTCTCATTTCTGAGGTGAATTAGAATTTATTAGCATAAGCATTTGTGGTGGCCACTCCATTGGATCAGGAAAATGATCTGGATTAAAACAAACCTTGACAAGGAAAGTAAAAGTTTCAGCACGGATTTTAAGGATTATCTCCATTTCTCCTGGGTGAGGCACTTCAGTCTCTTGAAGAGCACCAGCCTATCTACTTGAAAGGAATAAAATTTCTAATTTTGATTCTGAAATAATAGGAAACTACTTAAATATCTTGCAGAGTTCTTATTTTTCATCTAAAATATGCTCAGATTTCAATAGCTGATTTTTTTTTTTCTTCCACAGCTTTGTAAACATGAAACTCCAGCAGACTCCAATTTCCTAAGGATATGCCCAACATGGGAGAATCCCCTGGACAGATGCTCTGCTCTAGTACAGGGAACCAGCAGCCTTAGAGAAGGGATTACAGCTCAACCTCTACCTGTCCTTCACGGCCTCTTGCTGTGTGCGCCATCCCCGGGGAGTCAGGCAGGTAAACTCAATTTACAACAGCCCCAAGGCAGTCCATAATTATCACAGAGGCCATCCCAGACTCCAGACACTCCTGATGTGAGAAAAGCAAGTAGGTGGCCATCAGACACCTTTCCCTTTTTGCTCAGGAGGAGATTAATTATTCCTATGGAAGCACTCTAAGTTCTGAAGCAAGGATGCCGTAAACGGGAAACATGGACGTGAAAATAAACCATAACTATGTTTTGGTTTAAAATCCTGACTCCTAACAAGGCTATGAATAACATCAAAGAAATCAGTAAGGAAAGAACACTAATTCCTAAGTAACAAACCATTTCTATGTGGTATTAGTTTCTGTGAATTTCTTCATATAGACAGTCTTAAGAGTGACTTGTCTTTTCTAATTTTTTCTCATGTGGGATCTAGATTTAATATGCTTTGAAATATAAATAGTAATGAGGTCATAAAAGATGCAGAAATGAATGAGGGTCAGAGAAGGAAGCATAAGGAGAAGATTTAAGGTGACGAAAAAGTTGGTAATTTCAAAATGACATGGAGCTGGGCTTGACAGTAATAGCCCCCTAAAAAGAAGAAACCCCACGACAACCCCAGTAAGTTTGTAGTTAAAAATTCCTGTCAGAGAAGGCAGTTGATGAAAATGAAGCTCAGCACAAGGCAAAAGCAAGGCAAAGGCCCTTGCAGAGAACACATCAAGGCAATGTGAGGCAGAGAACTTTTATCTTGTGGACTCCATGCCCCAGCACTGGAGGGCTGTGCCTGTTGTTCTCTCAGTGCCTTTTTTTTCTGTTTGTGCCAATTTTAAACCTCCCCAAGCTACAGTCCCTTCTGGGCATACTCTTGCAAGTCTTTTTATGATCAACTAAAGTTTCCCAATAGGAAATGCTCATTTCTGCACAGTCAAATTTGGAAAAATTCAGTTTGTTAGCCATAAATATATTCCCTTGCACTATCAGGAGTATTCCACTCTCTAAGTTTTGCATGGCCTATATGCAGCTATGAAGATGTTCCTTAGAGACCTTGCTACAAAATATATTCAGTTTCTGCATTTGATTTTTAAAATCAAGTGAAAGAAAATCTTATTTTATTATTGAATATGTTATTGAACTAGTTTTCCTACAAATGGCATGCCAGGGTGTTTTCTAACCCAAGACTTAAATGGGCTAAAAAAGGAAATGCCTTTTTTAAAATGTCAGCACCACTCATTCACCTTCTCTGGCTTTCCCCTTGACCATGGCTGGCAGCTGCCAACAAGAGGCAATATATGGGGATTATTTTGCATTTTACACACAGTTCCCAACTGGATCTTACTCCCTTTCCCTCATGCCCAGGTAAAACTCCCATTCATATCATCCTGGTCAGAACTGCTTCCCTAGAATGCAGCTTTCCCTGCAAGGTTAAGGCAATAAAATGAATACACCAATTTTTCTTTTCCACCTGGAGCATGATGACATGTGGGATACCAACTCCTCAGTGTTATCCCAAGCCATAAAAATAGAAGAACTTTGCAAGGAGGGAGTTCGGAGGGGGTTGTTGGGGTTTTTAATGTTTGCTTTAGGGCTTTTTTTTTGTGGGTTTTTTGGGGTTTTTTTTTGTTGGTTTTTTGTTTTGTTTTGTTTTGTTTTGTTTTGTTTTGTTTGTTTGTTTGTTTTTTACTTTGGAAAACAATATCTGTGTTTGAAAGATTGTGATTGGTGACTTGAGGAATATTTTTTTTAACCCAGCTAATGTAAAAACAAACTTCATTCTGCATTAAATCAAAGATAATTCATTTAACTCTGCTAGGATATTTACATACATTGGAGTGATATGTTACAGTGTTAAATGCTATAAAGAAATGATTCCCATATCTCTTCTAAATTAATTTCTTAAATTTAATTGTCTTCTATTAAGCAAAGTAGGAGTTCATGGCTCACTTTTTTGATATCATCCTTTGGTTTATATTTCTTCTCCTCTCCAAATGTAATTAATATTAATATTTTAAATTGTTTCTAGCATAGAAGACCCCTGTGTCTTTAATCATGCTCATTTCTGGATCTGCTTAAATTCTTCTCTTTTTTTTTTTCAGTCACAGGACATGACAGAAATTTTAATGCTGTCTGCAAAATTGTGTGCCACTGCTTCATCACAAGTAATGACATTCTGCTATCATTTGGCTTTGCTGTCTGTTGTTGTGCATCCAGAAAAGGTGTCCACAATTGCATAATAAATAAAAAAAATCCACCCAGAAATGGAAAATGTTAATAAGGAACATTTCCAGGGGAGAAAGAAAGTGCAGGCACCGAGCAGTTTTGTCACCCTGAAGATGCCTGTCTGTTCGGGGTTGAAGCTCACAGCTGAAGGAATTGCTCTGTCTGTAGGAATTTTATAAAGCCATATAGATTAAATTTTATCAGCCTGGCACCTTCCACAAAGACTATATACACCAGTGGATGTTCAAGATGCTGTTCCAACACACTGGAAGAGCATTGGCTCTCCCACCAAAGCCCTTGGTCTCTGGGTCTTTAAGGAAGCTTATGATAAAACAAGCCTTACCACAAATTATTTTGCTAAACATCTGCTTCTCTGTGAGCAGGACGAATTGCTGGCTGCTGCACCAGGGATTCCTGAGAGCACCAGGCTGTGTGAGATCTCACTCACTGATTGCTCTGGGCAGGTTTATCCATTGCCAGTCCGTGGGAGAAAGCCACAGGCACCACTCCCTCTGCTTTGATGCCAGGGACAATCCTTGCGTTAAAGAGGGATCTTGAAAATGAACGTATCTTTGGGCCCCTGCTGAAATCAATAGATGAGACGGCTTCTGATTTGTCATTAGGGATTGTGGAAGAGGCAAGACCCAGCTCCTGGATAGACAAATGCTCAAGCAAGAGATGATTCAGTGAGTCCAGATTAATTTCTCCGCCCCAGGAGTTTGGGAATTACCTTGCTCTCTTTCATGTCAGGAGGTGTTGCAGGGCATCTGGCAGCCCAGCAACCACTGCACATCAATGCAGTAAACGTGGGGGGACAGTGAGGGGACACTGGGAGGAGGATGCTCTTGTCTTTGTCTGATATGGCATCATGGAATCATTCAGGTTGGAAAAGACCTCTAGGACTGAGCCCAGCTGATAACCCAGCACTGTCCCCAAGCACCACATCCACACAGATCCAGCACATCCCTGGGGACAGTCTTCATTTCAGGCTGCTGCTCAGAAATCACAGGCAAGGCAATCTAAACCTTCCCTTTCAGACAATTTCTGTTTCTGCTCGATTCAGTTATGAGAGCCTGCCCCATAACCTCATAAAGTAACAACTCCTGTTTGGTCTTACAGTCAAGGGCATTTTTTAACTTCTAAAATACGAAAAGGCAAAGCTCCCAGTAATATTTTTTCTAATTACTTACAGAGTTTGGACTGCTGAAAAATATGCTTTTCATTAGCTTTATCTTTTTGAGAAACTAATGAAACTATGGAGGCTTCATATTTTATTATTCATTAGTTTTTGAGAAACTAATGAAACTATGGAGGCTTCAAATTTCACCAGATGCCAGCCAAAAGTATGGCTGCCATGTCCAGCTGAAAAAATGAAGTGGTACCAGTGAGTGCACCTCAAGGCAAACTGTTTTAAAACTGATTTGTATGGGAAGAAACTGCAGCAGTGACTGTACAATTACAATTGTTCAATTAACAGCACAACAATTAATAGAACCATTGATTCACCACCAACAAAAAATGATACTGTTTTCTGTAATTCCAACAGAATGAGCAATTTTTATTGGTGTGGGACCTCTTGCCTTGTTTTGAGCTAATTATTTTCTGTCTTGAGATTCTCCCATCAGTCTCTTTTTGGCACTCCATTTCAGGCAATTATGATGCCTGTAGCAAAAACAGGCTGCCAAAAATGGCAATTGGAAAAAAAACCCTACCCCTTTTAGAGAAAATGACTCAGCAAATTCTGCTCTTTTGAGTATTAAAAATTCTCATTTTTCAGAAACCCATTACTGCACAGTAACTTTAAACTATCTGACAGGAATTTTTTACAAGCTTGCTGTTCGGGAACAGCATGGAATTTTGTGTGACAGGGATACTTTTGGCTGTGGATATGGGAATTTTGTCCTATTTGTCATCTAAGTTTTGACATGAGCACCAAAAATAACAGTCATTGCCAAAACCAGCAGTTTCCTGCTGGACATCCATACCTTGCCTTTCCATGATGTGGAGGTGGTTGCCTTCACCACATACCAAGTTTCACAGTTGCTTAACACTAGAGGATTAGGATATAGAATAGACAGTATAGAATTCATTCAATATTTAGATATAGATATAGATACAGATAGATATAAATGTAATGTGTGTGTGTATGTGTTCTATATTTGATGGGAAACAGTGAGCATGGCAAAGTTTCATTTATTCAGACCAGCAAGACATTTAGGCAAAGGGGAAATACCACTGGCTACACTAAAGTCATGAGTGAGATACAGTTCACTTCCTGGCTCAGGAAATAAAAGATTATTCTGGGAGTTTGCTCAAGTAAGAGCTCTTATATAAGAGCTGGGAATAAGCCACATATTAACCTGTTCATCAGGGTCATTCAGGCCTACCTTGTGCTCCCTGGGATTCAAACTGCTCAGCAAATTTTCTGCAATGCATAAAACCCTTCAGACACAGCAGCAAGGAAGGGTGCTGTGTAAAGGCTGCTGCTGTACAAAACCATTCAGATATTTAACAATTCCCTGAAAAGAATAGCAGTCACCTGCATTATGCAGCCTGTCTGCTGTTTGATAGATTATATGCTTCAATGAAATATAGACTTGTCCGTGTAATTTTATAACTTGAACAATGATTATGATATGCAGTGCATTTCCAATTATCTTCCATTATGTTTCATGTGCTGTACAGATTTCAACTGGCGTTTGTAAGGCAGCCAGAAAATTACAGCAATTATTGAAAATTATTGTGATATAAAAGCAATGCTTCCCCCTCCTCCTATCAATTTTCTTTGTATTGGTATATAAAACAGACTGCTGCTTCAGCACCTAGGAAGACAAACTATATTTTGCCTTCTTAACTATACAGAGAGAATGAATTCTCTCTAGTTTTAGGGTTTTCATAGCAGATATACAGTCAATATTGATTCTGAATTTTTTTTGTGTTGCACTTTTTATTAAATAGTCATTTACTTGACTTAGGTTAGAATTAAATCTATAGTTGTGTAGATATATGTGCACTCACATATATTTCTGTGAGTATAACAGGCAATTCTTTATTCTTCTTTAAAAACATAATCTATTTTTCATTTCATTCCTGCTGATTTCGTTCAGATTGAGGAGATTTTAACAAGAATGCCTTTGACCAACCTTTTTTTATTACTTAATTTATCTTAATGGGCAAGGACCTGTCCTATAAACTCATCTACCCATGGTTATTTTTATATTCATGAGTAATTTCTTCAGACCCTACGGCTCATGTACACCAAGCTAAACATTCATGAATTTATAAGAACAAGGTCTTATTTTTGCCTGGGCTTTCTTAAATACAGAGCACTAAGACTTCATTGTGTCCCTTGAAGGGGAAAAACAATTCCAAAGTGTTTGAAAAAGAGGATTACTGTTTTTCATAGCATATATAAACAACAGTAATAATTTTTGTCGTGTGTGCTTGACTATAAAGCAAAATTTGTAATGCAAATGTCTATGCTATAGCATAACAAACTTGTACTTTCTGTGTTCCTCTGAGTTTAATTGAATCTGACATTGGAAATGGTAGGAATTTTAATTGCTTAAAATAATATCTGTATTATGACCTAACATGCTAGTTAGCATGTTAAAGAGGATGCTGTTTGATTGTAATTCAGTTCTGCACGTTTCTTTCTTCCTTTTCTTTTATGCTTAGGAAAGAAAATGCATCCAATGCCTTTGCTGTGACAAGAAAGTGTCTCATGCCGGTTGCTGGAAAAACAAACCAGAAAACAATATAAGCAGAAAAACTGTGTTAAAATCAAACAAAGTTTCAAAACAAAACCACAAAAAAGAAGAAATAATTGCTGTTTAAAATCTTAGTTTGGCTCCATGTTATATCCACTGTAGCAGCTACCCCAAAAAGGTCCCTAAAAAAGCTCTCTGATGTGGAATACTGTGTGTGCTATGCCATAATACAAAGTCAGGGCCTTAAATTAAGCAGGACTCTTATTTATTTACCTTTCCCTTCTATTGCAGTTTTCTCTCTGAACTCCCTTCCTTTATTTTTTTCTTCTTGAGTTTTGACTATTAAAAANAAGCAAGTCATGTGTAACATTACTGAACATTTCAATCTCCACTAATTCCAGCTGATTATTTTGACACAATTTGTGGCCCTAATTATACTGGTTGAATTACTGGGCTTCCATTCACACACATTTCAAGGTTTCTGGAGATTTACTTTCCCTTTATCCTCCACTTCTTCCGCAGCTGAACACAGTTAGACTTGTACCCTGCACAAAATAGTGTCAGCTGTTGCTTGCCACAGTGACTGCTGACCAGTGCCAAAGCAATTTTTAGCACTACACTCCACTTTCTCACTGCTTCTGAAAAGTGTTGGGCCAACAAGTCCCAGGAAGATAAAGCTCTCAGAGCAACAAGTTTAATCACTCTCTTCTCTTTCCTTCATGCAAAAAAACCCACCTCCAAACTCATATGCTGGTGCAGTTCAAAACGCTTATTTTTCCAGGAGCTCAGCGGTGTCCTAAGCATTGCATGGAGCGTGTCAACCTAAAAACAGCAAAGAAATGAAGCACTGGCTCTGAGACACCACTGCAAGCAGTGAATGTACCAAAGGACTTGTGCTCACAGCATCTTTCCTCTCATGTATCACCTCTACACTCTCCTTTTCAGTGCTTTTATTTTACATTTTGATGGAACTGGTGCAGCTCCCACTCCTGCTCTCCCTCTCATTTCTACAACCTCATGGGCGAACTTTACATCCCCTCATGGATTATTTGGCTAGGGAGGTGTTAAAGGACAGTTGCAATGCCTGGATGGTTATTACTGTGTCCAAGCAGATGAGCATATGTTGCAGAGCTGCATAGTATTATGATTTAGAAATAGACATATACTTATGCCAGCTTTAGTTGTCATGGGTAAGTCTAAACTGTGTTTTGGTTTTGTTTTTTTTTTTCCTAAACAGTGCTTTGAGTTATATGAACTCAAAAACCCCTAGCAAAGCAGAATCTAGCCATGCTGCACTAAAATATTTGGTTTTTAAATGTGACGTACTGCTGACAGAGATGCACAGTGTGGCACATGCACAACCAGGCGGTGTGACAAAGACTAAGCTACCAGTGTCCTGCATCTGTCACCCACAAAGGAAACTATCCACACTTTTTTATATCAATATAGGTTACTATAGCAACAGAGGGCTTTTATTTTTCCTCAGGTTTATTATGTAGGAGCCAAGGAGCATGTTCAGACACTGCATGCATTCATAACCCCATAGAAATGTCTGTCGACTGCACTCTCCAAGGCACCTCTAATGGACTTGTTAGCTGCTAACAACTGCAGCCTGCACTGAGCAACTCCAGGAACAAAAAGCAAACACCCCTCGCAACAATAACACACATCCATCACTCAGGCTTGTACCCCTAGCTCAGCAAAAAATCAAATATTTTCTTAAATCTGAATAATTCGCATGTCAAATAATTATTATTTTATCAAATCAATTTAATTATTTCAGTTTAATTATTTCTATTAAGTCAACGTAATAACAATTAAATAAAATCCCTGNCAAACGCAGCACAGCTTATCCATAAAGCTAATTTGAAAAAGCCAAGTACCTCTGTTGTTTGCTTACTATCAGTAAAGGGAACTCTGCTCAGTATGCTTACCTGGAAACAAGGGTGCTGTGACAGCAGGAAGCAATGCTGTTACATTCTACATAATATATATACTATATATNTCCTTCATGCAAAAAAACCCACCTCCAAACTCATATGCTGGTGCAGTTCAAAACGCTTATTTTTCCAGGAGCTCAGCGGTGTCCTAAGCATTGCATGGAGCGTGTCAACCTAAAAACAGCAAAGAAATGAAGCACTGGCTCTGAGACACCACTGCAAGCAGTGAATGTACCAAAGGACTTGTGCTCACAGCATCTTTCCTCTCATGTATCACCTCTACACTCTCCTTTTCAGTGCTTTTATTTTACATTTTGATGGAACTGGTGCAGCTCCCCCTCCTGCTCTCCCTCTCATTTCTACAACCTCATGGGCGAACTTTACATCCCCTCATGGATTATTTGGCTAGGGAGGTGTTAAAGGACAGTTGCAATGCCTGGATGGTTATTACTGTGTCCAAGCAGATGAGCATATGTTGCAGAGCTGCATAGTATTATGATTTAGAAATAGACATATACTTATGCCAGCTTTAGTTGTCATGGGTAAGTCTAAACTGTGTTTTGGTTTTGTTTTTTTTTTTCCTAAACAGTGCTTTGAGTTATATGAACTCAAAAACCCCTAGCAAAGCAGAATCTAGCCATGCTGCACTAAAATATTTGGTTTTTAAATGTGACGTACTGCTGACAGAGATGCACAGTGTGGCACATGCACAACCAGGCGGTGTGACAAAGACTAAGCTACCAGTGTCCTGCATCTGTCACCCACAAAGGAAACTATCCACACTTTTTTATATCAATATAGGTTACTATAGCAACAGAGGGCTTTTATTTTTCCTCAGGTTTATTATGTAGGAGCCAAGGAGCATGTTCAGACACTGCATGCATTCATAACCCCATAGAAATGTCTGTCGACTGCACTCTCCAAGGCACCTCTAATGGACTTGTTAGCTGCTAACAACTGCAGCCTGCACTGAGCAACTCCAGGAACAAAAAGCAAACACCCCTCGCAACAATAACACACATCCATCACTCAGGCTTGTACCCCTAGCTCAGTAAAAAATCAAATATTTTCTTAAATCTGAATAATTCGCATGTCAAATAATTATTATTTTATCAAATCAATTTAATTATTTCAGTTTAATTATTTCTATTAAGTCAACGTAATAACAATTAAATAAAATCCCTGGCTTCGTTTTCACTGGGTAAACTCAAGGGATGAGCTCCTATTGGCAAGAGCTTTTCATACTTCCTTACTTCTTCTCCAGTGGCAGCAAATGAGCAATTCTGAGGAGATGTGAAATGTGGAACACGTTCACTTTACTTCACAGAGAGTTCTGATCTTGCTCCCTGTGACTTGGTTTTACAGCTCCAGTGCAAAAGTCATAAACAGATTTTTGTCAGCTTCCTCTTGCAGAGCTCCCCAGTCCAATGGATACTGGGGAACCACAGAAATTATTAAATACTCTGGAAAGGCTCTTTTCCCACAAACACATCCATCCTTTTATGACTCACGTCTTTTCACATCACTTTAGGCACCATTTAATTTTAAAACTGAAAACTTTATTGGTAGCTCCAGGGCATCATAGACAGTACAAACAGAAAGCAATGACGCCCTGAGATTCTGTTAGCTCTTACCAGGAGAGCTATGGAGAACCCATCCCTAAAAATACAAGCACAGCCTATTTAAAGCATCCCCACATTTGCTCACTCTTTGGTTTCCACTCTGCTGTGGCTGAGTTGAGAAGAAAGCCTTCAATCCTGTGGCTCTGTGGTGACAGAAGAAAGGCAGCCGAGAGTCAAATTTAAGTTTTATGCAGCTGTGTAGCAACACTTTGGGCACTCTGGAATTAAAGGGGGAAAAAATTAACTCAACTTTGATTTCCTGCAGTGAACTGTTTTATGGCTGGCAGGAAGGATAGTCCATGGTTAAGGAACTGGCTGCACACTTAGAGGATGAAAGTCCAGCTCAGATGAACATTGTAAGGGGGTTTGTGTTTCCACAAGCAAATTACTCGTGGCTGCCCCAAATTACAAGGCTGTCCCAAGTAAGAAATAATTTCAGCTTCCTCAAGAGGAGCTTGTTCAATCAGAGACAATTTCATGGGTGTTGATTTTCTGGGAAACATGGGGAATCAGCATCCCCAGAAATAAGGTCCCTTTGTCTCCAGTTAGGGCAGTGCAGATTTCCCCCTCACATTCCTTCATGTTTTCTGAAAATCGTGGCAAATCTTCCTGGGGCTCAATTGCTCCTCTGTATTGAGAGAAATCTATTCTTTTCCCCATCTTTCCATCTTTCTTTCATTTTTATTTTTTGCCTGCTTAGCTGCAACTCCCATTTAACAAGCCTGCACATAGTGCTTGCTACCAAGCTCCCAAATCCCACCCAAGGGATTTGCAATGTCACCAAAGTATCCCAGTATCAAAATCATCCATTTTGCTTGCCTGTTTTAGTGCTTTACTCTGAAAAATACTGTGCACCTGCACCCCGGGTGGGTATGGGATGGGTGGTATTAGGAACAGAACAGGAACATCTTGGATTTTTCTTGCTGTGACAGGCAGAAACAAGCTCTGTGGTCACTGAAGAGGAGTCTGGCATTTCAGGAGGTGTTGGAGGGTGTCTTATAACCTACCCAGTTCAAGCTTTAGCAGAAATAAAGCCATTTGCTTAGGGGTAATTTATTGCAATCATTAACATTATTTCTAATTCAGAAGAGGTAAGGACAGCAGATCTCCCTGCCCACTTCAATTTGTTATCCATGATCCAGTCTCTTGGACTCTGGTAAAATACTCTGTCTGAACACTCCACAAGTTTTACTGCAGAGCACCAAAACCTCAAAGGTCTTCATGTCCTAACTTTTGATTTCTGTTCTGAAATGCAGGGCTTTAGAGCAGCTTTGTTTAAATTAAATATCTGAGTGTAGGGAGCACTTAAATACAGCCTTGAACTGACCTTGTGTACAAACTGTAATATTTTTTTACACCAAAGCCTCAGGCTGCAGCCTGGTCTTCATTGTGTGCTGCATTCCATCTTTCCAAATGCATCCCATTAGATGTTCTCAGCCAAAGACTGAGAATTTCCAGCTCAAGTGCAGACGCTTGGCCAAAAATTCATTCTCAAGGAACCAGTGCAGTGGTTACTTGGGAGTCAATCCGTTGCCTCAAAAGGAATAACAACTGCAAAATAATCTACAGGATAAATAATCTATGGGACAATCAAGGCCAGGATTGGAGGGGGGTTTGAGCAAGCTGGTTTAGTGGAAGGTTTTCCCCATGGCATCTTGGAGCAAGACGGTCTTTAAGGTCCTTTCCAATCCAGGCCATTCCATGATTTTATGATCCTGTATTAAACTGGGAGCGCTTGGAGCTCTGTGAATGTGTGAAATTCAGCCCTGGAAACACGAGAAAAATGTGACTTTCTAATCACCACATGATCATACCATGCATGCCTGCAGACATCTGCTTGACCACATCTAGCTGCTTCCTGTGAAAAAAGGGTGAAATTAAAACTTGTTAGCCTCAGGAAATTTTAATATTTCAATGTTTCATTTGTCCTGAAGAACAGCTGAAACAATGATCTCTCTTCTTCCATTTAGCACTGAGGGCACTCAAAGTGAGTATCCAGTTTCTATCTGGCAGTATTTTTGAGCATAAAACAGTAGTTTGATAAAAATAATGGAAGTTTCAAACGGAAATGTCATTTTCCACTAGGAAAAAAGAAATGGTGGAAAATTGTAATCCATTCATTCAGGAATTGCTTTTAATGTTTCAGCTGCCTTGTACAGAGTGTATCTTTATCACAGAAGCACAGAATGGTTTGGGTTGAAGGGACCTCAAAGATCATTAATTCCATGCCCCTTTCACTAGACCAGGTTGCTCAGAGCCCCATCCAGCCTTGAACATTCCCAGGGATGGGACACCCACAGCTGCTCTTTAGGCTCACTTTTGCAGCCTAGAATGGTTTTTCACCATGTTTTCCATGCACATACTATTCTTGTCTATTTTTTCTTTATTTTTAAACATGCATTGCCAGCATCTAGATTCTTCATAGGTTTGCCCTCTGAATATCCCCTTTCAGGTCTTGTGGGCTCCTGATCCCACTCAGAGTCCTCTGGGACCTCCAAAACCCACCCAGGAAGCCCTGAGCTGTACAGAGAGCCATGAAACCAGAATAGTTCTGGGGTAAAAGTGTCATCAGGAGCTCACTGAGGAAATGGCACTGCTACTCCTCGCTGCAGCTCTGTCCCCAGCCACCTTCCCCACACACGGGGGAAGCTGCTGCCCTTCTCCCAGGAGGAGGTTACTCAGTCATCCCACACCCCACAGCCTGCAATGAAACAGGAGGAGAAAAGAGATAAAAAACAGCTTCAGTTGTTTGAAACTATGTCGCTGAATACAAGAAATCTTAGGGGGGCAAAAAAATCAACTGCGTGTCTTTAATGAATGGGGGAAAAAATCTTGCTTTTTTCCGAATGTGCAAAACAATGCACAGGACACAGTTGTGTTTGTATTGTGATTTTATAACCACCCTCTGTTTAAAAAAAAAATGTGTCTCTAAACAGAAAGACTTTCTCAAACTGAGCATCTAGCACTACTAAAATGAGGCAAGATACGTGCTGTTTGACAGGGGCTTTTTGTCCTTTTCTTCTTCTTGAGGAATAAAAGCTTCCTCCCAGAAACATGCAAAGCTAAAATCTTCATTTCCACTTCAGGGATAAAAAAAATTCACATTACCTCTTAGAAAAAAACAAAACAAAACAAAACAAAACAAAACAAAAAAACCCCAAAAAACCCCCAAAGAAACCAAAAAAACTCTATTACAAAAATGGAGATGTAAAAATGTACAAAATATGTTCCTCCCCTTATTTTCTCTTTTTCTTTACATATGTGTCTGTTCATAGATCCAATAATGAATATTTCTAAAAAATCATATTTTAATAATGTACCTATTATCAGATTATAGAATAAAGCCTCGTTTAGCAGCTACGACTGCCTGGCACATGCTGGGGTAAGAAAAATTCAAACTGCAAGGTTTCCAAAAGCCTTCCAAGAACTGACATGGTGGCACCTTGCCAGTCTGATTTATAGACAAGGCTCATTTTTATTTTCCCAAGCTGTCTCCTGCTATCAGTCTGGATACCCAGATGTCATACATTTATGAGTCCTGAAGGAGTTCAGAAATAAAAATGGTGAGCTGCTTGCAAAGATATGTGATCTCTCATTAAAAGCAACCTCGGGTTTGGAGGACTTGTGGATAGCTGATGTTTAAAACAATAATTCAGAGGTCAGCAAAAGCATTAGTGTGGGTAACCCTGACATCTGTATGTTTGAAAATCTGGTCAAAGTGTTATTTATAAGCAGAATATGAAGTTGTCTGGCATTGTAGCAGAAGTGAGTTAAACCAATAGCCTTTGCAAGGAATATGTCAGCTCACTTTTTATCAGAAGATTCAAACTGGAAAAATGAAGTAATTCATAAAACAAAACCTGGTTGACACTATAGGCACAGGCTTACCAAAAAGTCTTGTCCTGGAGCATTTACCACATTAAAGTCAGAACACACTGATGACTCAGAAGCACGGCAGGAAATTGAGTAGTGGTTTAGGTTTACTTTTTAAAAGTACTACAAGGCTCTGTGTTAGATTAAATGCTTAATATATTCCCTAATCATCTGAAAGGAAGGTGAGCAGCAGAGTCACGCTGCTCACTGATGATGGAAAGTTATGACATGAGAAGTGACAAAGTTCAGTGCCAGAGGGAACTGTTTACTTGCTGAGGTCCAAAAACCTCAGTTTAAGAAAAGGACCTGGTAATAACCCTGCAGCTGTGGTTAATGATGCAGAAGTATCCCTTGCTTCCTATACACAGCCATATCCATCCAAAAGTGAATTAATTTAACAAGTGGATCCAATGACAAAGTACACAGGGAAAAACAGTATCAAAATTCAGAGTATGGCTTCAGCTACAAAAGTTGTGTAGAATATTCATTAGGTCATTTTAGAAAAGATATTGCAGATTAAACATGAAAGATGCTGAGAGCAGGGTAATAAGAATGGTCAATGGGATGGAAACATCTCTCCTTTTAAATGACTTTAAAATATTGGGACTGTTTCCCTAAAGAGGGATACAATAATAGATTTGTATACTGGATACAGTAATAGAAATATTTGAAGTAAGGAGTTATAAGTAAAGAAGCATATGAGAAACTTGTACTTTTTTCTTTTTTCTGTGATTATTCAAAGTTATGGCAATTTATGAAAATGGAAAGCAAAGAATTCAGATTTCATAAAAAAAGATACTGGAAAGTTGAATCTGGCAAGGTGGATTCATAGGGACATAAGTTAAACAAATATTGTAATATTTGATAACACAGTTATTTTGGGGGTTTTTTTAAGCAGCACTGTAAAAAATGCAAGTACTTCAAAGTTTATGGCCATCTCCAAATAGCAGAATGACTAAGACAAGAGCCTCCCAGACACTCATGATCCCTCTGAGATGTTTTCTCCACATTCTCAAGGATCTGGCTGCAGTTTGATGTGCTGAATCTGCATGGCAGCCTCTCTGTTCGTAAATTATCTTTTGCCACTAGTGAATGAAAACAAACCAAAAAAAGCCTCTTCTTTGACTAAGTGTCAAATTTAAGCCCAACTACTAAAATAAAGTCACATCAGCTTCACTGAAGGGATATGGCGAGGCATCTTCTAATACATTCAACCATTTCCTTAACCTTGATAAAGATGCTTTTATAAATGTATCATACATATTTGGTTATGGGCATTTATTTTTTGGCTCTTCCAGGTGAGAATAGGATCGGAAATCAGGAGCCAACATGAAATATTTATAGCAGGCATCCAGAAATGCATAGCATAATTGATAGGGAGAGCAGGAAATATTGCTCATTTGGCTTTTTTTTAATATGGATGCTGGTCCTATATTTAGCTCTGTTAGGGATTTTAGGGCTGGGATGAGTGATCTCATCAAATCACTGGTTTCCTGATTGCTCTTTGGATCATGGTCACAAAGGATCGATGGATGCAAAGGTATAGATGGAGGTACAGAGTGCTAATGTAACTTGAGGAGCAGGGTTCTTCTGGCATTCAGGCCAGGAACAGCCCAACATAATAAAAATAATATATGCAATGCAGGGGTATTATAGAACAAAGCCTATGCTCGGCAGTATTTTTGAACCTATTTTTCTGTTAACGTATTTAAATATCTGTCAGCCTGAGTTCTTATATACAGTGTCCCGAGGCATTAATCTCCTCAATAAAATGCTATACTTTCCCACAGAAGCCAGCAACATAAAAATAAAAGGGAACCTGTGCTCATATTTCACAATAAAAGTGATCCTAAGGAATTGCTGAGTGCAAGATTTAAACTGTGTAACCCCCTCTTTGAAAATAAGAGCTGTACTGTGGATATCCCACAAAAATAAGAGGTGGAAAGAGCATGTGAGCTGAAAACATGACTAGAAGAGTTAACACATATTTTCTTGAGTGCTTTTGTAGACCTTTGGCTATTGCAAGTTCCCATGTCCCACTGCCATCAACAGAGCCACCATAGTAAAATCTGTCCCTGGCTGGTCACAGAAAGGGTTCTGAGGGTTCTACGAGCAATTTTCAATATGCAAAAAATTGCATGAGCTCATGACGGCATGGCTGTGCCTACAGTGACACTGTAGTAAACTCCCAGTGTGGCAGGAGAGTTCAAGAAGTAGGTGCAATGCTCAGTTGAGGATAAATAGTCTTCCCTTTGAAGCTTTTCCCCTAAGGAACTCTTTTTTTCCCCTCTCTTTCTCACCATCACTCTGCTGCATGGCTTAGCCACTTCCAGAAATCCCTCCTGGCACACAGGGAATTACCTCAGACACTGCAGGGAGCAAAGAGAGGACTAGTGCTGTGCACAGACTTTCTGCCAGCTGGGGTCTGCTCCTGTCCAGCACCAACAGCAGTGAAGGTGTCCTGACACATCTGCCTGGTTCCTGATCCTTTTGAATACTGTGGCAAGGAGCAGAAAGGTACAAATGATCATGAATTATTCATTTCTGAGGTGGATGAATTTGTCAATACCACATATAAGATGATATAAGGCACAGCAGATTTGTTGCCCTTAATTTTATCATGCCACGCAATCGCATTCTTCTAGAGACACTCAGAGACCCAGCAAAATGTGTAAAAATGCAATGAGATCATATGACCTGAACAAGACAAAAAACCACATTTGAGTCATAATTCATATTAGATGATAGATCCTATGGTAGTTTTTCCATCAAACAAGTCGTTCTTACGCTCCCTGAGAGAATGCTTGTTTGTAGTAGCTTGTCTGTTCTTCCCATCTCTTTTATTGATGTAGCAGGAGCCAGGAGGAGGTTTGCTTGTGACCAATGTATTTACTGCATATGCAATATGTGCAGGTCATACATAGTGCACAATGTATGGCAAAGCATTTTTCTGTAGAATTTAGCAATGCGAAATTGCTTTTCAAGTTTCTTACTTCCAACTGCCTCTGGTAGAGATTCATGTGTTATTTTCCCAAGATTATTTCTGGGCACAGATAATGATGCTATAAGCATTTGAAAGCTGTCATTTCTGGTTAAATCTCCATGCTGAAAAGGATTATTGCATATTGGTATCTAGGCAGCTTTTGTCAGTATAATTCAGCTGATTGGGGACTGGATATTCTAATTCTGCAAATTGTCACAGTCCCTGGAAAAGTCAACCTGACTTTACAGCAGGGTGTTCATAGCTAGGGATGCTTGCTTCCTCTTTTTTTTTTTTTTTCCCTTTTTTATTTTTTTCCATCACAGGACCCCTGCACAAGCAACCACTACCTCCTAATTTCAGGGAGTAATTTCACAAGTATTTTCACAGCCAGACCTATTGTGACCATGGAGACAAAGTGATCTCCAAAGCTATCATGAGCAGCCATTAGCTATGCAAAAAAAAAAAAAAA
>VXAX01003744.1:634339-656547 GCA_013399835.1 Leptocoma aspasia
AAAAAAAACATAGCACTTGGAAAAGCAAGTTGAAATTGCCCGGGGAACTGGTGGTACTTCGTGTTTGGATCTAAGACCTGATATTCCATAAATCCAGGCAAACTCCAGGTCCTGATGCACTGCCACTGGGATACTGAGAAGTCTTTCAGACTTAGAGGGGCATCACATCTGAAGCACCCAGAATTTCTTTAATTTTTTCTATTTCTTGCAAACAATCTATTTTTAATTTCTTGCAGACAATCAGCTTACAAGGCTTCACAGGTTAAGGATTCTGGGTAGGATGGTTGAAGATATGATAAAATTAAATGTTATGTAGATAGCAGAGGAGTCCTACATGCTGACTGTGTAAGTTACTGTCCCTGGATGGTTTTAATATGGCTTTGCTTATACCATACACAATTTCAGCTCAGAGTCCTGTTACAGCTAATTTTCTGATGGTTTTATGAGGCTCTCATGCCCAACTTCCTAAATTAGGGTAGCTCCTTAAAAAAGACCTTTTAAACAAGCTCCTATCAAAACAAAGTTTCCCTGATGTTCAAGGTGATAAATCTTACAGTCTAATTATTCCACTTGGAACCTTACAGGTCTTCTAAGGGAATAGCCATTTGCCACTTGCTTCTTTGGAAAAAATTCCATTTTTTTACTGGCATGAGGAAATTCCTTCTGGAATCCACAGATTGCTTGAACTCTGAAGTTCCTTGTAGTGATTCTTTGGAACGTGGGGTGTGCTGAAGGCAAATTCAAACCACATAAAGACTAATGTTTACTAGTACATGATCAAATTATTGTTGATATCATTACTTAGATTCTCACTCCAAAGCATCAAAGGAAAAGTTATGGCTTTGTTGTTTATTTTTAAAGGCAAGACTGACTAAGACTGACTAATGAGAAAAATAATCACAGCATAGGAAATCTTGTTTTTTTCTATTCTACAAGACAAAAGCCTCTTTAGATGGTTTTTTTTTCCCCCTCAAGGTCAGGTTAAAGGTTTTACTTTGTACAAAAGGGAGAAATAGCAACCCAAGTTGTGCAGTCTCCAGTGCTTGAATTAAATCAAGATCCCACTGGAGACCTTCCCATCTTCTGTCTGGAAAACATGTAGCTCTAAGATCTTTTTCATTGTTTTGTTTTCCTTTGACTTGTGTTTGCTTAATGAAGAACATCTCATTGCCATAAATTGCTTTATGAAGTGATGATCTATAGATGTCATGAACTGGTGAATCAAACCAAGGATTATTTAAAACCTTATGAAGGTATAATGCCTTGCTAGGTCTCCTAGAAAAGAAACAGGATTCAGAGGTGAATGTCACAATTTGCTCATCTGAATAAGCCACAAAACATGATAAAAGAATTTGAGAGAGAAAATATCTAGATTGTGGGTGCAGATGGTTGATTATTACAAAGACAAAAGCATGCAGAAAGTGTATGGCAAATACTGTTTTCTTTCAAGATGTTCCTAACACAAAACACTATCAATGGGACATCATCAGGAACACTTTCTGAAAAGAAGCCATGGAAATTTAGAAATTAAAATATTTTGTGGCTTTGAAAGCATGAGTATTAAAGCTGGAACTCACAAAATTTGGGGATGTTGTTTCTGTAAATAGAGGCTGAACTCTTTCATGTAGAGGAGCTGATTCAGTGTTGTACAGGAGCAAGAGAGGGTGTGTATGTGATCAAAAAGAGCTTTAGAGGCTGCTTGCTGCAGCAGTCCTGCTGCTCAGTGTTCTGTATTTCTTGGGGTTTTACACTTGAGTCAAAGCACCCATTCAACCCTCTTGACAATGTTTGTCCTGTCTGAAGTAGAGAAATGCAAAGCAGTTTTCAGACGTTATGGATCTGTTGGAGTGGGTCCAGAGCAAACCATGAAGGTGACTGGAGCCTGCAGCACCTCCTGGATGAGGACAGGCTGGGAGAGATGGGGTTCTTCAGCCTGGAGAGGAGAAGGCTTTGAGGTGACCTTAGGGCATCCTCCAATACCTGAAGGGGCTACAAAAGAGCAGGAGAGGGACTTCTTACCAGGGCATGTAGTGACAGGACAAGAGGGAATTGCCTTACAATGAAGAGGGTAGAGTTAGTTTAGAGATTAGGGACAAATTGCTCCCTGTGAGGGTGGTGAGGCCCTGGCACAGGTTGCCCAGAGAAGCTGTGGCTGCCCCATCCCTGGAAATGTCCAACGGATGGAGCTCTGAGCAACCTGGGGTAGTGGAAGGTGTCTGTGCCCATGGCTGGGGGTTGGAATGAGATGGGCTTTAGGGACCCTTCCAACTCAAACCATTCTGTGAGTCTATAATCATGTCATATGGACTAAAAGGCACACTGGGGACGCTCAGTACTTAATGAAGGACTTTGAAAGCTGTCCTATTGCTTGCTGTAAATGGTGAAGCAGGGTGACAAGTGATCGTTTGTCACTGACCTGGGTTGTCTAAAAATGTCAAAACTGTGTATTCCTGCCATAACACTTCAGTCATGGCTTGCTTGTTTCCTGTTTGTTGGAATCCAGGGCACAGAGAATGTTTCTTTGCCAGTTTTAGAAAGCCCTGATTCTCAGCAGAACGCTGCTTTTATCCTCTGTCCCAGGGAAAAAATTGCCAAGGCTTTGGGATGAGTTGGAGCATACAGGTGTGAACTAGGTAATAGTAGCAGCAGGAGTAGTAGTTTGTCACAGGGTGAAAAATTTAGGGTTTTAGGATTTTAATATGAGAGTGAATAGGAGACAAGATAGAGGATTTTGGGTGTTGTCTCATCTCCTTGTTCTTCTTCTTCTTCTCCATTTTCTGCAGTACTGGTTGCAAGAAGTTATTGGTTAGAGAAAGCAGTGGCATAGGTGCTACATGAGTAGATTAACAGAAGTTATTGGTAGAAAAGTAAAAACAAGATACGTGTTAGAAAGTAATTGGACTGATTAGCTTTAAAAGGCCTTGGTTTTGCGTGTTTGTCCTCCATTTGCTCCATTTTGTGCCTTGCTTTCTGATGTGCTAAGTCTAGTGCACTAGACTTCTGATAACAAAAGAATAAACAATAGATTGAAGACAGAGGAAACTCAGAGTCCTGCTCATTCTTCATCCTTGCCAAGAGCTCACAAGGGAACCTCCTCCAAAAGGGCCCAGGAGGCAGGATCTCAGCCTTGCTGGGTCCATGGGGACCCCCAAAAAAACCACACACTGTTCTTCTGGAGGTGAACACCAGTGGACACCAATTTTATTTGCTTTCTAGTACACCCATGCCTGTGGTAAATGACTGTGTTTCAATAGACGGTAAAACTAAATAAGAAAATATGTAATTAGCGTCTCCCTCTGCATCCATCAGGGAGAAGTGTTTTTGGTTGTGTGACTCTAGGAAGAAAAAACTGCCAAAAGAGCTTGGACTAGAAAGTGCTGAGGTTTGAAACAGGCTTTAATTCTTCTGTAAATGAACTTCCCACTCTTTGGAGTACCTTCCAAGAGGACTGCAGCTTGAGATCAATGCCTTCAGCTGGCTGCAGTTCTGTTGAAATCCTGCGGGGAGTGGGAGGAATAGCCCATATTACCTCATTCCTCACATGTTTTGGACAGAATGACTGCACTTTGCCTTTGCCACCAGTCCTTACCCTGGAAAATCTTCCCTCCTTCATGGTATGCCAGCATACGGAACGCTGCTTCCAGTTTGAATCTGAGGCAAGCAAACCAAAGGAATCTGGAAGTGCAGAGAGTACACAAGCTGGTGACTCCTGTGGTGTAGGTGCAGATGTGGAGCCAGCTGTGCCTCCCACCGGCACCCAGGCATGCAAAAGCTGCCTCTGCTCCCCTCTGCACCCAAAACCCACCAAAAACACTGCAGGAACACAGGGGAGAGCAGGGGGAAACTGGGAGAGTGAGAAACGAGCACTGAGATGCTCATCTCCACTATCTGAACGTGGAGGACCTACCAAACCAGCCTGTCTTCAGCTGAGGGCATTGCTTCCTGCCTGGAACACTCCTGTCAGGAAAGAGGTGACTCCATGCTTGCAGGGAAGGGCTGACTCTCCTTTGAGCACGACCAGCCCAAGGGCTCCTTGTCCTTCCCAGGATCTGACAGGGCACACCAGGGGTTTGAAGGAGAGCTTTGCCTCCTGCTTGTGTGCTCCCCTCACTGCTGGGCCAGCCCTGCAAGCAGGGCCAGGCAAGGAGCCCCTCACTGCTGTCCTCTGACATGGAATTGTGCCCATTTCTGCTCATTTTCTGAGATTCCACAGCATGGATTCAGGCAGCCAAAGAATTAGGACCAATGTCATGTGACATATAATCTGTCCTCTTCAACCTTCCAAATAAGACTTTTGAATTTTTTTTTTGAGGTACATGAGCAGTTTTTTTTTTTAATAAAGAGGAATATTCCTTGTTTCCTGAAGATAGTAACTTTGCTAAAGAGCAAATATTTGCTTAAAAAGAGCCTAATCATTAATATTTCAGCCAAGCAGTTCTGAAAATGGAAGAGCACAAAGTATCCAATGGGACTCAGAGAAACACCAGAGCAAGCAGGTAATTAAAAAGTAAAGGAAATTTTACCAGTTGCACTTTAGATTCAGTCATGTCTTTTAAATCCTATTTAATGTTTAGAAAACGTTAGATAAAATGAAAAACCCAATTATTTCGAAATAAGTCAGTAATACATCTGCATCTGGTTTACATCATGTACAGGATACAAATTCTACAAGTTGACCCTTCTACCCTTTCTAGGGATTATTTGAAAATGGATTGAGAATGTGATTTGTCAGGCAGTTTCTCAACAGGATGCAAAAATGCAAACCATTTAGCTCTTTCTGGTTTTTTGGGGGTTTTTTTTGTGTGTGTGTTTATGGTTTTTGGGGTGGTTTTTTTGGTGGGGGGGTTGGGGATTTTTTTTGGCTTCCTTGTGCTGTTGTTTAAAAAGAAACATTCAAGTTTCTTCATTGCTTTTGATGTACTCCTGCAGATTACCACAACACACCCTGAAACATTTTGTGGCTCTTAATTTATTATTGACAGCAAAATTTCAACTTGTAAAATAAGAATTTCTTTAAAATTCTGGGTTTAGAAATATGAATGTTTTGTTTGACATATTAACTGACCAAAAGTGAGAAGTATACTGTAATAGATGTTTAATTTGGTCCTTTCACATGAGCCATTCAGACTGGTACATCTGAATTTTTGTTATATTAATTATTAATATATATCTGTCAGTAAAAAAGCCAAACTGATTAATTTTTGTTTTCTTGTGACTCTTCAAATTCTCAGATTTAATATTCTTTTTCTCCATTTACTCTAAGTTTGAGGTAGGGATAAGGCCTAACGACTCGTTCTTACAACGGACTATAAAATGCTTAGTCCACTTTAATGGAACCACCTGTAGAATGTAATACAATTTATTGCCAGAAAGATTATTAAAAATCAAACTTTAGGTGCCTTAGTCATGTTCAAGACTTGCTTTTGTACATAGAGAAGAAAATCCATTCTCTGGGGGGTTTTTGGAATCCCAAAACACTTGCCCTGAATTAGTTTTCCAGTGGGCCTTCTAGTATGGCACAGTTATAAAAGCATTCCAATACTGAAAATACCTAATTCTTAAAGCATATGCCAGTGTGCAATATTAATTAATTTCTTACATGTTCACAGGATTTCTCAGAGATTCTTTTGAAAAATGAAACTTTATCTTGTTGCAGGGACAGACAGGACAAATGGAAAGAAGGAAGGGAATTTTCCATTATTCTCTGAGAATTCCTTTCATCCTGGAAAAGGGATTTGTACCATATAATAGCATTAAATCACCTGTCCCTGCAAGTCAACTCATAAAAACCAGGTCGTTTAGAAATGAAGGTTGTAGACATTAAAATAAATGGAAAGAAAATACTTTTAAAATTTTTCAGTTAAATATAACAAAATTGCTGTAAAATACTCTTTTGTCCCATGTTACTTGAGGGTAAAGGCAGAAAAGTGTAATTGTTTCTATGAATTCCTACTCACTTAGGGTTTTTCCTTAGGAAGAAAGGAGCTTTTCCTTGTCAGAAATTAGTCTTTACCCATCCTTTACACCTTAAAAACTGCTGGGTATGACCACACTGGTAAAGCCTGACTTATGGCAGCTGACATATTTAAAATGATTTAGCAAGCTCATTTCACCATTGCATTTCACATAATGTCATTAGATGACACACTTATTAGAATTAAAGTTTGGAAACTATTTGAAAAAAAAATCTGCCATGTCTAATGGTGGGTTTAGAAATCTCATAAGAGAGGCTTAATTCACGTGCTGCACCATAGCAAGGGGATTCTGTCCCTCTGGAGGAGAAAAGTAATCAAAAGATTTAAGTATGGTCTTCAAATCTTGGAAAGGTCAAGATCTAAGGATATTTATCTTAGGAACCCCTGATAAGGCAGTAAGTCACATTAACACATTATTTCATAGTAGATGGGTTATCTTGCATTTTCATTTCCAAATGGAGAAAATGAAGCAATTCCTGAACTAATGTTCTTTTAAATATTTTTATTGGTCTTCTGTGGATGATGGTTTGATAATACAGAATTCTGTGTGTCTTTAGTTTTTAGCTTCAATTTCTTTATTTACAGTGAAACTGGGAAGCATGTTTTGCTTTTTATTTACATTGGGACTGGAGACTATGTTGGCTACTTGTCTTGAAAAGAACTGTGTTTATTAAAGTATTTAAACTCCACATTTGCTAAAGACGAGTAGGTCTGTGCTTCTTCAGAGCAACCAAGCACATCCCAGCTACAGCTCAAAGCCAGAGGTGATGGCTTTACATTCCAGCTCTGCTCCCTACTGTGAAAACAGGTTTGAAAGAGAATGCTTCATCCAAGAGAATGGAAAATGTTTGTGGCAGAGAGCAGGTGCAGGAATATCTGTGCCATCAGATGAGCAGAAATGCAGACCTGGCAGATCTAGCATTGTAACTGATGTTATCTCTGATGTTATCTGGGGCTGTCTCCACTCGTGGGGGATTCCTCAGCCTGGCCTCCTCTCATTGCTGGTGCAGGCCAAAGCAACTGGGACAAATCAAATGCACGAGGTTTTGATGACTGCAAGAGGGAAACTCATTCTGAGGTTTCGCTTTTCTCCCCTGCCTTCCATCCTGACCACGCATTTTGCTTCAGAGCTGCAGGAACGTTGTGAGTGATTTGTTTCCAGATGTTTGATTCAAAGTCTTTTCCCTCAGTAAAAAGACTTTAGTATGTCCTAGAAGTAACTGACCAGTTTCCCAAATATTTTTTTCCACTCTTAAATGGATTATAGAATGCTTTGTTGGAAAATGTGGAGTCTTCCAAATTTAGATCTATGTCCAGTCAAATAATTCCTTCTTTCCAATAACTAAATATGCACATCAACAAAGAGCAGCCAACCAGACACATGAGCCAGCAAAGAAATTGTGAGCAAATATTGCCATACCACTATCCCATGTCAGATGGTACATAGAAAACCTTAAATATAAAAGATGCCTTCTTACCGACAGATAAAAAGGCAATTTTTCTTTTTTTCCTGGACACGGCTACTTGCATGGGATGGGACTCATGTCAGTGAGAAACAAAAGGTTCATTTTACTACAAACAGATTAATTTTTTAAGAATGTGTCTAAGCACTTTAAATGCTTACAGTACTTCATGTTCACGAATGACCATAAATTTGTGCAGAGCTGGCAAGATTTTAAACGTACACATTTTTGTAACCCTTCCTGACTGAAATACGGGTGTGGATAAATAACAGTTTTATCCCTCTGACCTGTTCAGAAAGCAGCAAGCAACTTTCATGCTGGAGGGACAGAGAGAACTGTCTGAGAGAACTCATACTGAAAGTGTTCACGGGTGGAGCTGTTCTTTCACAAGACCAAAAGGAGGTACAAAGATTGTGTTCCTGTCACAGTGGATTTGAAATCTTGCACGTTTTTGGCCTAGCTCTGTTGGACTCACTGAAGGTCAGTGTCATCCTCATTTCTACAGCCTCTCACAAGTCCTAAATCTAAGAGATGGATGGTTATCTCACAGGATCCATCCAGTCTCCTGCTGTCATCTCCAGAACTATTTCATCATATCTGGTGTCTCTCATATCTGCTGCCCCACCCAAAGCCTGTTCCTGTCATGGCTGGTGTCCTCAGGTTACGGCCCGCTGGCTACTTCTGACTGTGGTCTTGTCACATTATGCTAGGACAAGGCTCATGGGAAGAACTAACTAGAAATACAACTCCAAGAAACACGGAGATGCAAAGCCTTGACTGGCAAGTAAAAACCCTTCACGGTGTTCCCCTTCTCACTCTTTAAATGGCAGGCATTTACAGACGTCGTGGCCAAGAACCTGTTGTCTCAGAGTTGAAAAATAAATGCTTTTTGTCAGCTCGCTTGCAAAGCTCCAGCGCTGGTTGATCACCAGGAACTCTGCTCAAATATGATTTTTGAGTAAGGATAATGAGCAGACTTTCTCATCCTCTGGCAGATTGGTGTTTCAGACCACTTCCCACTAAAGACACTGGACTAAGATACTTGGCTCAAGTCCAGGAAGCATGTTCCTGCTCATGTTTATGGATGCTGGCATGTTTAAACTGCATCAAGAGTTGGAACAATGTTTTAATTGTGGCTAAGTGTGCAAGATGACCAAGAGGATCAGTCTTTTCATGGGAAGAAAACTGTTCTGAATTGCTCATAGTGATGTCTTCAATTTTACCTGAATCAGACTATCAGTCTGTTTTCAATACCTCACTCCCAACCTAAGGCAAAAATAAACTCTAAGCCTTACACATCAAGATTTCTTTTACACTTTCCTTGGATGCCATGAAGCAATTTTAATTTTTTTGTGGCCTTTTGGTTCAGCATAAGGAGAAGTAGTCCCACTCGGCATCTGTCAAAGCATTTTCCTCTGAGAAATCTGCAGGGCTGTTACCCAAAATTCTCTTCACACGTTTGCACGGCTCTGCACTTGTCCTTGCCTCCAAGAAATAATGATTGATTTAGAGGGCCAGCTCTGTGCTCTGTGTTTAATTAAAGCCTACACTGCCCTCCTTTTCGCTATACTGTCTTCCACGTCCCAGAACTCTTTACGGAGCCTATAGTTCGTGTTGTAATTAAATTTTTCCATTCCGGGACCTTGGTTTTTTTACCACTAACCACTGGGTTTTCACCTTTAGAGCAAAGTTTTGCTATTCCACTCATGTCCTAGAGTACAGATTTCCCCCTTCCCTGTCAAGGCTTCCTAACTTTCCTCCCCTGTCCATTTTCTGACTCTGAGGAGCCTCAATGCACCAGTAGCCTTGGTACACTGCTCTTACCTGGACACATGTGTGACATGCTTGTGGTTTCATGGCCATAAACTCCATCTTTCCAGATATTCCTGCGCTTGCAGTCTCTGTAACTCCTCAAAATGCTTCTCTAGACCCTCAACAGCAGTCACAGCATTTCTAGTCTCATGTTTCTTGCAGAGGTCCTTGTTCTTAACGCTGCCCTGCTGTGTCCTGCCTTGCTGCAGGGCATACCTGTAGCATTTTCCACACGTAAATGCATTTATCAGCATCTATTTAACAAAGGTGTGCTGGTGTTCACTGAGTGCTGCTTCAGAAACGTTTCTCAATTTCACAATGCTGATGTGGGTATGTGAAGGGGCACTCATTCTTATCCAAAAATTTGCTGATTAGTAATCTTTTTTTCTTTACCAAGCAGTTTATAAAGTTTGCTTATTTGAGTTATAAATAGACCATGACAAAACAAATTTGATATTAGGTGATGCTTCAAAGAACTCTACATTTCAATGATGACTTATAGTGGGTTTTCCATATGAATATATTTATTATGTATAAATTTGAATAGTTGCATGCACTGAATATCTAAAGGAAAGCAATTCACTTTAAGGATCAAATTTTTAATAGGCGTATAAGCAATCCATGATATTCTTCCTTGAATAACTTGGGTTCTCAGACGCAGACAGACATCTGTGGGGTAGATAAGCATGTGCTAAATGTCTGTATTTACGTGCCTTCCTCTGGCACAAAGGTACATCTAAAATACATCAGTGGAAGTTTGAGACTTAAGTGCAGGTTACCTCAGGCTAATGCTGCCATTCTTCAAAGCCATCTCCATAAGGAGATCTGAAAAAAACAATTTTAGTATGAAACCTTTATTAAAAAATTGCATTTACGGCATTTATATATTAGCAGGCTCCCTCACTGAGCACAGTATGTGTAACTTAATTTTTCATCCACTTTTATCTTTGTCCTCTGTAATCTGGCTCATTTCTTCAGTGTGGGGAAAAATACAGGGAGTCAGTCTGCTTCACCTTCTCCTCTAAATATAGAATCTGTTTAATGCAGCAAAAAAGAGCAATGCCAATAATGGATGTAAATATTGACACATTTAAAATGCATCAGAAATCCTTCCTCTCCAAGTGTCCCATAATTTTGGAAAACTAACTCTAAAAAATTATACTATATGGAAGACAATTTGAATTTTTCTCCCTTGACTTGCTAAATGGGACCTTTCCTAATTGCAATGAGCACAGTTCAAATAATCTGAAAAGCCAATTTGATTAAAACAAAAAATTGGTTTCATTTCACTAATTTAAATGAAATATTTGAGGTACCAAAAGCTTAAATAGGAGAATGCAGATTTAAATTAGCATAGGTGCTATTAGTAGTAGAATATAAATCTGCAAATCACTGAAAATGAGGATCATGCTTCATTATTAACTCAGCAGGATTTAGTCCAAAGTTGATCAACACTGTTTGATGTGTGTGCTCAACACACTGACAACTTCAAGGTGTGATTTGAACAAACTGAATTGTCATAACATTTTTTAAAGGAAATGCTGATTATAATTCTATTTTTTTGAGGGTGGCAGAAGAATTTTCAGTGACTCTTTCAGTTTTTCTGTATTGATGATGACTGTTTCTCAACAGTAATGACTAAATAATTTTTTTTTTCTTCCTGGATAAAGTAATCCAAAAATATCTGGCAACTGTGAAGAATGATATGACTGAGATTCCACCTTCCCTGGGATTTTGCTTCTATAGTGACAGTAATTAATAATTATGAAGTCATTAGGATTAAATGGAAATGTCACATTGATGTTATTATTAATGAAGTAGGTTTTCCTAGAGGTGACAATGTGCCTTGCTTACAAACCAGCGTGATGACAGCCACTACATATTTTTGTGGCAACTGGTGTGGTCCAAATTTTCTATGCTCCCAGGAACAGCAGCAACATGTGTTGGAGTCATCTGGCTCTATAATCAGAAGATGAATGTAATTATGCACACACACACTCTGCACTGACTCCGTACCCACGAGGGCTGCTGCCGCTGCGCTCTCCCTGGGGCCAGCTCCCACTTCATGCTGCTTCCCGGACAGGGAATGAGTTTATACTGGGCTTTTGTCCCATTCTGGAGCTGGAAACACTTCCCGTTCGGCCATAAGCTAAGGAAAAGTCTGGGTTTCTAAAAAAACTTGTGCTGCATTTTGCTAACTCTACTTGTGCTCGTCATCCCTGCTCCCTTCCAAAAGCTGTGTATAAAAGCAGGCATTGGATTCAGAGTATTTAGGAATCTGATTTCCTGCATTGATTGGAATTCTAATGGAGCTAATAATGTTCCTCAGAAAGCCAAATTACCCAACCAATTATTATACATTTATAGTGAGATAACATTGAAGCTATCAGTCAGCAGGCAGTGATGCTGTATTTATTAAAAATGAACACAGTTTCTGCACTTCTCTGCTTGCCTTAAAGTGGTGGCTGGTTTAGTTTTGTTTTGTTTTAACTGCACAGCTTCTACTAATCTACTTCTCATTAACAGCACCAAGGCAAATCCTTTCTTTCTGCTTTGGCTGGCAGTTTCAGAACTGTCTACATATAGTGCAAACAAATTTTGCCTTATTAATACAAACCGCCTACCTCCCGCGCATCTGATTAATCCGCCTAATCTATGGCGTTCAAGAAATACCTATTGCCATGGCGTAATTAAATTCCCAGATTAAATATAATTTGATTTCACTGGGAGGGAATTGCTTTTCGTGGCGTGGGTGGCTCTCGAGGAAGGTTTGGAAGAATCACGCAAGCTCCTTAATGAGCTGCTTGGGGATTTAGTGGTGGTAACCCTCTGCTGAGAAGGCAAAACACTAAAGAACATAAAACCAGCCCAGGTGTGTGGCTTGAACGAGGAGAAAATGCAAGTGTGAAATTAGTGAAGAAAATATTGATGGGAGGATGGAGCCTTGCTTGGACAACTTCTGCAGACCCCGCCACCCTTGTGTACTGCTCACATCTGACTTCGGTTTATGTCAATAGGATTATAAAGCTGTTGATACACATGAATGCTATTACCTCCAGCAATAAGATGCTGAATTAGTAGTAAAATACTTAATCCTCTTCCACTGAATTTAATGCTGTGAATACAGTGCAAGAGAAAACACAGACAAGTCTAAAATTCCTTGGAAACAGGCATTTAGATATTGACTTTCCTTAGAGGCATCTACTTGACTTTCAGGGATTTCTGAGATCTGGAACACTTGTCAAAGGAGGGAAATGATTGTTCTCCTGTTATGGCAATGGCATTAATGAGTGTCTTTATGTGGATAGTTAATATAGTGGCTTCATACAGGGTCATAATTGATCATTCTTAATCAGAAAATCATTGAGTTTATTTTCTATTTTTCTGACAAAACCTGATGAAACTTCTGATAAGCCTGGCTTGAATCAGTTTGGTTTGATTTACTGTAAGACTAAGAGTGATTAGTGGTGAAAGAGGAAGAGAATAAATAGCTGCTAAAAACTGCAGAAAAACAGCAGATATGATAGTGGAGTCCCAGGCACCAAATGGATTCTTACCCCTTGAGAAACACAGATTAATCTGAAAACAGTTGCAAAGGTATTTTAAAATGAGGCTCTCAGCAAAGAGATTGAAAAGCTGTTGATGTCATGGATACACACTGATTTCTAGTGCATGTCTATCTGCTGTACAGATGCCTGTACAGTTATTTTCAGACTACTTTCAATCCTCTCCTTTATAGTAAGATTGTCTTTGCCATGGTGACTAATGACTTTCCTACGTTTGTCAAGGTTGATTTTTGTGCTGCCCTTCTGTCTCACTTCACCGAATCTCTAGTGAGACACTAAAGGCTCCTTCTCACACTGAGAATTATTCCCCAGGCCTTGGATAATATGTGAGACACAGATTCAAGCATTTCCACCACTGACTGTGTCACCTGAAGGGAAACTTAACCTGCACCAGCAAATGCAAAAATCCCTTTAGTCCCTGCACTTCCCCAGCAATTCACACCTGACTCCCACCCAGATAATTTAATCTGTGGAGGCTTCAGAACTCCATTTATCATCTCTCCCTCTTCTCATTTACAAGACAGCTAAAGTTATCCCCACCTCCTTCTGCCTGGGTCCCATTACCCCCTTAATCCATTTAAATCCTTCCATTACTTTTTTTTCCTCTGCTAAATCCTCAGCTTCAAGGTCCCATGTGCCACCCCTTAATGTTTCCAAGTATATTCAGCAGTAAAAGTACTGGGTGGTTTTTGCCAAGACAGAGCAGAGCCTTGCTGACAGTTTATCTTTGGCTTTTTTTCTGCTGCTTTTGACTATGCAGCAAAATGGACTTCGGGCTTTTTTTCCAGTCTTCTTGCAGGTTCAGGATCTCACCCATGAGGAAGTGAATAATGATTGGACTCAATGATCTTAAAGGCCTTTTCCAACCTAAATGAATAAATCTGCGAATGGGTCTAACTGGTAAATTTGTTTAGTTGAATACAGCATTTCAACAAAAGATTAGTTTTTGTTTGTTTTTTTCCAGAGGAACTGTGTCATCAAATTCATGATTTTTACTCTTTTTACCTCAACTCCATTTGTATTTTTTAAGACATTTTTTTATGAGACTTGTTTCCAAGAGAAAGCTAAAATAAGAAGATGTGTGTTGCTCTACATCTAAATATCCTTTAATCCTTTTGGGCAGTGTACTCCATAAAACAATCTCATAAACTCTCTGCTGCCTCAGCCAGGCCTTTACCTCCTCTCCCAGGTTCCATTTCAATTGTCTGTGTCATAAGAGCGTTAACAGGATTTTATGAAGATGACACGCACATGGAAACAGCCAGTACCCAAACCCTTTGATCTTGTGTCCTAGATTTTGACTTCAGTTTGGATTTCTACAGCGTGCTAATGCCATACAGAAAAGGCAGAGAAGGCTGCTGGGTAATGCAGGTTGAGTGGTGGGAGATCAGCTAATGGTGACCAGGAAGATACTCAGGAATGCACCACCGCACTCAGTGCTGATGAAGAGCTCTTTCAAAGCTATCATCATGTTTGCTTTCCAGGTTCCCTGACACTGACTGGGCCAAACCAAATGCTGCTGAAATCCAGACTCCTTTGGAAAAGTCTGCATCTGTCAATTCAGAGGAATTTTTTGTCCATTGCCAAAATATAGGAAATCTGTGGAAGCTGTTGCTGTTATTGATATTACTACTACTATTTCGGGTTGTAGCGGCTTCTGACATTTCATATGAACAGCCAACAAATATCCAAACTTAGTATCTGCCCTGAATCAGTTTTGTGTATTTTCTGAATTCCTCCTGAGTTACCTTTAACTTCTGAAGTGTCAATAAATCACATGGCTTATGTGTTTTGTAAGCGCAGAAATAACTGGTTTTCCCATTATGACACACCAAATTCAATTTTACTCAATAAACCCCTGATTTTTTTTTTCATGTGGGAAAATAGCAAGGGGAAAAGTTAGTTGCATTGATGCAAGTATGTGTCTAAAGTTTTGAGTTATTTTTCTGTATTGCATGAGGAAACATAATTTGATTCTTTCCTTTTCATTCCCTTTAAAATGGATTCTTTTGGATTCCTAAAATCTGTTAGTATAAACAGTCTGGATGATGAAAAACAGAGCGACTTTCTTATTTAGGAGAAGGGAATGAAATTCTGCTTATCAAATGACACTAATGACCAAACTAAATTCACTTCCACACAAAATGCACACGCTGTTTTTCAATCAACAATGATTTGTCTTTCTCATTCTATTTTCAAAGTCTAATGGGACATTTCTAAGGATATATTTTAGCTGCCTCTTCTAGATTCAGAAGATCTGCAATTAATCTAAGCAAACTTATCCAAAATATGCTCTAAAAATTCTTCATCTCACTATGTCTCATCTGTGTATAGAAATGTGTTAGAAGGGGACTAATCAAGTGGTTTCATAGATGCAGTGAAACAGATTAAAAAGTCTTTTATATTTACCCCTGTTGATTACAATTTGTCATGAACAATTTTATTTTCTGAGGGTCTACAAGAGTTTAGTGGCCTCAGCCTGGGAAAAAAATATCGTTTATATTGCAATTTTTTTAGGATTATGCTGATTGCTTGTATTTACTAACTTTGTGAGCCCAAAAATAATTCTGCAAGCAATGGGTATGACTATTCAACTAGACCTTGGTGGAGCAGTGGAAGATGCTGAAATAGTTTTGCAGAGGTGTCCTATGAGGAATTTTGCTAGCAAGGGCCACCAGGACAGCTCTGAACTTTCCACCAGCTAAAAGCTCTGAACTTTCCACCTTTCTTCCTTCTGCTCCTGGCTCCTCCAGTGCTCCCACTGAGCTCCTGTAGGTGCTCCGTGTTCCTGGAGTGTCCTCGTAAGAAAGGAGGATCTATATTTGCTATTTTGAGCACATCTTATGCTAAGGAACAAAGATGGGCATGATTGCATCCTGTGTTATTTTCCAAAGTGCGGGTAAGTCTGGAAGCTGAGCTTATAGATAACCCCAAATTTGCATTTGATAGATGTAGCACCCTTACAGGTAAAGCAATGGAAGGCTGAATACTGCCCTGGCTTCACAGGAAACAGGCTGTGTGGGTGAAGTTTGTTTAAAAGGATGGGCAAAATTAAACCCTGCCATTTTCTCACTTCTGAAGTGATGATTTGCAGAGCCCCCACAAACTGAGAATAAGGGCAGCAGTCAATGCTAACCTGACCTGGGCAGCCTGCCTGCCTAAGGATTGCAGTGGAGCGTTTAAAATGCACAAATTCACAAATAACATGAAACTCTTGAGCCAAGGTAAACTAGATGGAGAGAAAATGCCTTAAAATGACTCATTATAGTATCACATGTGCCTTCTTGCATAAAAGCTTTTGAGCTACTACAGGCCTCGGGCAGACGTCTGTAAGAGCTTATACAGCAAAAAGTATTTTGGTTATTTATTATTCCTGGTTTAGCCTGAATAGATTATGCTGATTCAATAACATCAGTCAAACTTAGCTGGTTGGAGCAAGTTTATGCCTATCTTGTGTTACTGAAGTGGTACAAAATGTTTTGGCAAACCTTACTTTAGCTTGCCACTTCACCAGGCAAGGTGAAAGGAAAGATTTACTATTTTTATTGTACTGATGGAGAAATAGAAGCAGGTAAGGTGACATGAGTTGCTCAAGATCACAGAGCAGGTCAGGGCAAGCATTCAGACACTGCCTGTAACACAGACTGATGAAAACACTGAGATTATGTGAGAAATATACATATATATATATGTATATATATTTACTTACATTATTTGTACACAAAATTTCCCAAAGTTCACAGCTTATTCATGTGTTGCATAAAGCAAATATTTCCTTAAGTTTCACTAGGTTTATACAGAATCTTGTGCCAGCATAACGTCTTTCTATTGTAGTTATTTTGAATATTCACATGAGAATCAGTTGCCTAAGAATGTAACAGAATTTACAGAAGAATTTCATGCCTGGTCTGCGAATGTTACTGAATATACTTCTGGACCAACTCACATAACAAGTCACTTTCATTATTTAGTTTTCTCTTTTGACTTACTGCTATGGATTTTTTTTTCTTTCTAAAGAAAGAAAGACTCCACAGACATTTTCATGCCATCACTTAACAGCATCTAAATTCTTCCCTTCCCAAGGAACAGACAATTATATTTTCATCCAGCAGGACAACTTATCAACTGCAGCACCTGTTTTCAAGAATATCATTGCTTTAGTGTTGATTTTGGCTGGCCTTGTGCATTGTCAACTGTTATTAAATGGAATAGTGATGTTATACCACAATTCACATTGCACAAATATGGGGTAACATGTTACTTCAAGGTAGGAGGAAGCTGAAGCATATTCATGTTCCTGTACACACAGAAGTATTTGAAATTAGAATGACACAGGCTGGACAGACCACAGCACTCCAGAGCACTACACCAACAAGCATTTCTTGGATACTAAAAGCAGTTGTTTGGGATTTTGGGGGTTTTTTTGTAGCTGGCTAAAAACTGCAATGCATTTTGCAGACACCCAGCTAAATCCTTGCCCAGTAAGTATCAGAGGTTGAGCATCAATTATTAATCAGAAGATTCCTATCTTCCTAGCTCTGTAAAGATGCATATTTATGTGTCTATAAATATTACACATATATATAAAAAAAATGCTGCAGCAAATCTTTAAAGCCCATGCCTGGGTTTTGCTCAAGAGGCATAAAAAGTGCCTCCAAACCTATCGACTAAATTTAGCGTGCAATCCCAGCGCCCCATTGGGAGAACGGTGCTCTCACGTCAGCACAGAGCAAGGAAAAAAGCTACTCCTGAAGGAATTCAGAGCATTTAGACTGATCCCCTCTTTTGAACAGTCATCTGGCAGAGTGTTCTCCTTGACAGCACATCAGTGAGGAGCAATTGTACCAACAGGATGATAGTACCACGCAGCAGTGGACATAAGCACAGTTATAACTACATGTGATACAAATTATATTTTCCAGGCATGGAGAGCAGGTCTTTAGAGTGTATCTTAATTCTGCTATTAAACTGCAAAATGAGCATCCACCACTGCTGGGTATTCAATGCACACATGTATTTGTACAGAGGATGAGGATATGTGGATGCAAACCTCTTGCTTTCCCCTTTCTGTGGCTACAGGACAGACCCTGGCCCCTGTGTATCAAGGAACAGAGAATTGCCTTTTCTAACCCAAAGCACAATAGCCTAATTTCTCTACCAAAATGCAACTAGATTATGTTGTGTTCTGTAATGACCTAGAAATGAATGCTGTCAGCCTGGAAATGGGAACTATTTCCTTTTCAGGGAAAATGTGAATACAGCTCCCGCCTCTCCTGGCCAACTGTTCTAGCCACCACATGATCCTATTCCAGATCTTTTGTTTAATTTTGCTTCAACTTAGTCATTCTTGCATCCTTTGTTCACAGAGCTCCAGTTTCAATAGATGGGATAGATAGTACTCCTACCCAAATTACCTGGTAATGAGGAAGGGTGAGGAAAGAGCTGAAAGGAACTATTATGTTTCCTGGCTATGTTCTTATGTAAAAGAACACTATTACCTTCATCTATTGAAAATCGAAATTGTGAGTGCAAGTCCCTGATAAGTAGGAAAAAAACCCCGAAAAACCAACAAAACCAACCTGCATTATGTTCCTCTTTAAAAAAGACAAGAAGGAACAAGATGGTCAGCCTCGACTCAGTTCCTGAGGAGCTCAGGAAGCACATCCTCTTGGAATCCATTCCCAACTATGTGACTAAGTGACCAGTTTACTCTGAAGGATCTAATAATTGTGAAAAAGAACTAACCAGCCCTTTCTGAGGCCTTTAACATCCATCCCCTGTAGCACTATTTAGGAGCTGAGGGATTCTGACCTGGGGCAATGGATGACCAGGTGGGTCAGAGAATGGCTGTGGGTGCCAGACTGGACACGGGCCACTCACAAACAGGACATCCAGGTGATTTTGTAGAGGCATCTTATATGCCACTGACAGTCCCAAGATTAAAGTGCAGCTCAGCCTAGACAGGACTAAGACCTGAAACATCAGTATCAGAGGAATGCTTTTGCCTGAATACTTCACGTGATAAGATTTCCACTATTTGCTTGGGAAACTATAAACATTTTATGTTAGTATTCCTATGTTATCCTAAGTCTACACTATCTTTATTTACCATCAACCTCGCTAATTTTACCTGTCAGAGAATGAAAGTATCTGAATTAAAAGATAATGATGCATGAAAACCAGTAACTCCAAAGTTACAAAAGTAGTTAAAATGACTACTCCCCGTTTAAGCAGATCATCACGCCTCAGGCCCACCCTTGCAAAACATTTATTTCTGGATGTGAATCACTGCCTGCCCAAAGCTCTACCCAAGACATGACTCGGCTCCGAGCTGGCTGGGACGTGCGTGCACCCCAGACCCGCGAGGGCTGAGTCATGCACTGAGCACCGCAGAGGCAGAGTGGGAACTGCACTCACAGCAAACCCAAGTTTGTGTGCACACAGGATGGCTCCGATCTTGATGACTCCAAGGATCAGCCTCACGCTGCCTTTCTCATTGTGATCCATTACGTTCTCTCCTTCATCAGGACTGCCTGCTCTCACATCCAAACAACATCATACTGACACTGCTGAAATAATTGAAAAGCACGTAGCAGTCTTTCCTAATACTCTGCAAAAGATGTGGCAAATCATTTGGAAAGCATAAAAGATTTTTGCTTAGCCCAGCCCCTCAGTGATACTGCAGACTTTACTTATTGTTACAACTTTTTGTGCAATCTCTTCACTAAAAGTTTCTTCTTTTTTAAGCAGGCTAAAAAAAGTTCTTGCTTAGTTTCTTCTTTTTAACCGGTTAAATACAAAACCATACCTAAAATCGTGCACAACACAAACATCCCATCATTTAAAATCAGGTGCCTCCATGTGGCTCAGATTAACCAGGAAGGTTCCCACAGCCTCAGACCACTGAAACGAAAAGCATAGAGTGTTTTTGAGGTCTTTTTTTGTTTTCAGACAGGAAATTTTGCCTTGTTTCATCTTCTTTTAGGCCTTATCTGTCAGCCTTGTAGCCTGCAAGGTTGCAGCAAATTAGATCACGGCTTGTTTGCTATCTGTGTCAAACGAAGTTATACAAAACCACAAAAATAAGGTTTGGTTCTTATACTGATACTGTCTCATTAAGTACAACGTTGCACAATTGTATCAGAAATATCTGACCCTTAGCTATAATAATTCACCAGGATGATGTCATCTGAGCTGTCGTTAGGTATAGGAGGTAGTATGCAAATAATCTTGATAACAAAATGCCTCCCTTCCTTTTGAAGGTTGGCTTCAGGGTCTTAGTTTCTTGTGTACAGATGAAAGATCACGGCTGTGCCTCTTCATGACAACCTTGGGTTTTTAACCCTTTGAACTTATTTTTAGGGTTTTTTTCTTTTTCCCCCCAAAAAAAGGATTTTGCATTTAAAGTGTTTATATGCTGTTGCTTTCTAGTAGTAATTTGAGGGGAGGGTCAGTGCAAGGCCATTCACCTTTAGCTTGTACATAGAAAGTTTTTGAAAGGTCATGCTTTGGACTTCGCAAGATTTTTTTTTGCCTAATTATACTTTAGGCCTGCCACATTTTTTTCCAAATTCTGTTCCTTACTCCCTTCCCCTCTCCTTCTTCCATTTATAATTCCAGGAAGTATTTCATACTCCTGATGTCAGCTGTAGGAGTGATATCCTGAAGGGAAACTTAGCTCACATGCAGTGCCTACCAGTTAGTTTTAGGGGGTTAATTATTTCATGTCCTCTGTACCATGCTAAAATCAAATTATTGTCATCTGTTTTAGGATTTATGTATTAGCATGGAAAGGTTAAGTATTTTCACAGTTATTATCTATAACTCCATCACGCATACATTTAAATATCTGATTTTAGCAAACCATGCTGTTATTCCACCTGCTTCACTATATTCACACTGGATGTTGTGAAATCTCACAGTGCTTTTTCACCTAAATTGGGTCTTCACTTGTGTCTTGGTCATCAGAAAGGCAGAAGTTGCACTTTCCCCTCATCTCATCATTGTCCAATTTCTTTTTTTTTCCCCCTTCGGTCACCTATCAGTCTAATGCTTGTGCCAAGATCTGCTTCTTAACATGTTGAATCTGCAGTTATTTCTTGTAGGTTTTTCACCTTTTTTTCTCACTGTCAACTTCTGTTTTTTCTCGAACCTGCTCAGCAGCCTAGAGCTACAATCCCATCACTCCAACTATTATCTGTCTCTATCCCTTTATTGTTAAAAGAAAAAAAAGTGAAAAAAGAAAATATTTTACAGTTCAATGTCTCTGAAACTTGTATTAGCATTAGTTTTGGAAGTCTTAAGTTTCCACAACATTTTGAAATGGAAGGGTGATGCAACTAAGAAGAAAAAAAAAAAAAAGCCTAGAGAAGATTATTTCCCTAAAGTGTAGGGTTAAAAAAACTCAACCAAGTCAGAAAGCTTAAAAAAAACCCCAAACAAAACAACCACACAACATTTTCTTACTACTAATCTTATTTCTGTTTCTCCCCCACTCCCAATTGCTCTGCGAATTTGTAATTCACTGCTTCCAAAGGTTCTTCAAACTTGTTCTACTGGTTTTCAGAAGCAGACAGACTTGTTTTTCTAAGCTCTTCAGTACACCAACTGACTTTATTTAATTTTTCATTTTGCTCCTGCAAAGAACCCCGGGACGCTTCTTGAAGGGCCCTAAATCAATCACTCCGTTGTATCCTATGGATATATTCAGCGTGCACTCCACAATGCTGTAATTACCCGGTGTACGAAACCATTGAGAGCTGTGCTAAAACAAAGGCACTATTTAGCAACCGTAAAGACCTTGATTCTTGATGGAAAAGTGCCTTATCATAACTAACGCAGCCAGCTGCAAGGGGAGTAAATTTTAATGAAAATCCTTCCCTTGCTCTGTCACAGACAAAATAAAGGAGGAGAGCTGTTGCTTTGTTGTCATGGGTGGAAGGGGCTTCACAAGGGCCTCGCAAAGGTGTCCTGGAGCAAGATCTACCCTGCTTTCTTCCGTATCAAAGTTGTCCTGGAAAAAGTCCTACCCTGGTTTCTTCTATATTAAGGTCCCTGGTTCCAAGGATTTGTAGAGATCCACAAACTGAAAAGCTCAAGTATCACTTTAACGTGGTCTGAGGAAAGGACGTGGGATGACCCTTGGAGCTCTCATAGTCTTGGAAACATGATTTTTGGATCTGTGCAAACCCAGAAGCAAGGTGGGGAAGGTGGAAAAGGTTCAGAATTGGTGCTAAGTTCTGGGGAGGGTGTCAGGCTAATTAACGGGAGTTCTGTCTGAAAAGGGCCAGTACGGCGCACACGGAGAAAAGGCAATGAGGAGATCAAGCTCTGAGGTCTGTGCTTGGCTCACAAAGACGACTGAAACAAGGTGTGAACGTGAGGGCCTGTGC
>VXAX01003744.1:656650-765564 GCA_013399835.1 Leptocoma aspasia
CGTGTGCGCGGCGGAGGCGGCGGGCGCAGGGCGTGCGGCGCCGCGCCGGGGCGGCAGAGGCAGAGGAAGGGCTGGGGCGCTCCCCGGCTGCTCCTGCCGGCTGCTCGGGGGTTTCCCCGGAGGAGGGTGGTCGCGCTGCCCGGGGGCTCCCGAGCCGTGCCTGCGCGGCGGTGCCCGGGCTGGGAGGGCGCGGGGCTGAAGCCCAGCCGGGCTCGGGCGGCGGCTCGGGGTGCGCGGGTGGCGCGGAGGGCACGGGGCGGTGGCGCGGGGTGTCACGCCGTGACCCCAGGGCTGCCCGGCGCCGCTGCCGCGAACAAAGAAGCGTGCGGGGAGCAGCGCTGCCCTGCAACACAAACTCCCGAAAACGCCCGCAGCCGGCAGGAGGAAAATGGGGTGAGGAGAGGATTCGGTGATGAAGCTTCGCTAGGAGGAATGTTTCTAGGATGGAAGGATGTATTCAGCTCTCCTCGGGAGAAAATGCAAGACTCGCTGTGGTTTTGAGGCTACTGTCGTATGTGCTCATTGTTTATTGTTGGGTTTTTTTGCATGTGGCTGATCACACCTCATAACAACAAATTTTCTTTGAAACGGTTCTCTTGATTAATTTAACAGTATTAGCAAGAATAAGGAATACGAGACCCTGACTTTGGTCTTTGTTGTCTGCGTTCGCAGCTGACTGAATTATGACTTGTATGTAGGGTTAAAAGTGCTGTCTCCTTTATTTCAGAGCTCTAGGGGAAGATGTTGTCTCTTCTGACACCTTGCGATTGAGATACCTGAGAACAGGTTCAGTAAGAGTCAAGTTCCTGAAGAAGACACTACGAATGTATTGAAATAAGAAGCTGTAAACATTTTTCCCCCCCCCCGTCGCCTGTACTGCATAAGAAACCGTAACGTGAAGCACTTCTCGGACACTCTCCCAGATGTATGAAGTCTGCAAAGCTCGCTGGCCAGACCGGCTGCTTTATTCAGTGGTACTTGCCACGATTGTGGTGTGTATATAGTACTCTGAAGAGAAATCACTTTTTTTATGAAATTCCCAGAAGGAACATTTTATTATGGACAGTTTTTTCTGTATGTATATCCAGAGAGATTAATGCCTAGAGTTGAAAGGCATTTAGTGTACACTGCAAAGTTGGCTTTCGCTCAGCTTTTCCAGATGTATTGTCTCCCCTATACGCTGGGAACACACACAACTGCCTGAACCACAGATGCAGCCATGGAGCTGCATGAACTTGTGAGGCACACCAGAGCTCTTGCTGAGGGCTGGTCCCAGCCGCTGCCGCTGCACGATGTCAGCTGAGCTGTGATTGTGCCATGCTGCTCCCAGCACAGCGCACACATGGAGTGACACCCTTCCTGCAGAGGAGAGGCTGCTGAGTTTCATGAGGGAGGGTGACTGGTTGCTGTCACCTCTGTCAGGTTCCGTGCACAAGAGCGTCCTGTGCCGGGTGAACACGCGTCTCCCCGCTCCTGAGATGTCGAAGATGTGCCGCAGCTTATGACACGTCCAAGAAAAGAAGCTTTATAAAATGGCTCAAACCAGCTTGCTGCAGGGAAAGCAGTTTTACTGTAGGGAGTGGGTTTTCCACAAGCTTCAGCACTGCCTCCAGGAGAAAGCGAGCTGCGGCGGCAGTGCTGCCAACAAGGCATCTCTTGTAGCGAATCCTGGGAATAACACCGGTGGTGTCTCTGGGAAAGGAGCTGCCTGGGGTGTGTTGTTGGTCGGAGGGCCCGGCAGTGGGAAGACAGCCCTCTGCACTGAGTTACTGTGGCCAAGCTCACCTGCAAACCTCCAAAGAGGTTTACATCGCCAGGCCCTGGCCTTCCATTTCTGCAGGGCCCAGGACTCTGACACGCTCTGTGTTGGAGGCTTTATTAGAGGTTTAGTCACACAAATATGCCGCAGTGGACTGATCCAGGGATATGAGGACAAACTAAGAGATCCTGCTATTCAAAGTCTCTTGCAGCCCGGGGAATGTGAGAGGAACCCTGCTGAAGCATTTAAAAGGTAAAAACAAATCTAAAAATAAAAAACGAACCCTACTGAAAAAAAACCCAAAATAAAACAAACAAGAAAAGTCTGCTGTTAAGGTCTTCCTTCCAGTGAGCCTAAGATGCAGATAGTTTAAGACATGTTTGTTTCATAGATTGTTATCTCTGTCAGAGCGTGCAGGCTTACCATGGAAAAATCTAACTTTGTCGTTATAGCTGACATAAATAAATATTTACTTTTAAAACAGTTTATTATTAATAGTGAATTTATTTACATTCGTATATTAATACCCTCAGATGTAACTGAGTATTTTGGAAAGACTTGAAAGCAATTGACTTTAGAGTGGAAAATACCTAGTCCATGGTCTCTGTGTGCCATAAAGGTAGGGCAGTTGTCCTTCACAGACCTGAAACAGACCTTACAGGACCCTTGGAAAAGCTTCCAATAACATGCTCTAAGAGGAAACTGGGCTAATGGATCTCTGGGTCTGATCCAGCACATCGGTTTTATGTTTGTCTAAAAATATGTGGTAGGAAAATGTCAATTAACTCCTTATGTTATTTCTCACAGTATGCACAGATTGTGTCAAATCTTTATTGCTGCTTCTTCTGTAAGTACTTCAAAGTGTTGTTGGGCTCAGAAATTGATCAAGAGGGCTCACCCTGCCCCTTAAGAGGTTTGTCAGCTATCTAAGCTGGATGGAAAATAAATAGATTTTTTTCATTAGTGTACCCTAACAAACCATAGTCTCCTGAGTGTATCACTGGTAAGTCTGTTTCTGTGAGGATAAGGGTATATGAAAGGATAAATTACATGTATATAAGTGTATATTCATAGATATACTTAGAACAATGTACAGTCTTGAGCACAGCGTCTGTCAGCGCATGTCTGTTGGTCTTTATTCCTTTGGGTGACAATGAAAGAAAATTCATGAAGGATAGGGCTTGTCTTCATTAACAGAGCTTCAGGTGAATGTGTTGTCAGTACAAAACCTCTCTGGAATACTGGTTAAACTGGAAATATTTTGGTACAGTGTAGCGGTGTAACTTTTTGCAGTACTTCAGGGTTTATTGCCTGTTTCCAGTATAAAATTAATCTATTTTTTCTTTCCTGACTACTAGGATTGTGGAGACTGAGGTTGAACTGTAGTGCTTGCTCTCATTGTCATGGTGGTGTAAAAGAGCCTTCTGGTTCTGATGGCTGTTACGTCCTTGCATGCTGAATAAACAGGATGCATGTCTACATTGTTCTCAGTGTAGTGTCTTAAATAGTCTTAAATCGAGACTAGTTCTGGATTTTTTTGTTCGTTTCTAAGTCAATATGCAACTTCTAACAACTATTAGGGTCCTAATTTTAGAGGTATTAAGCCCTCTTAAATTCTAATGAATAAAATCTGGGTGCAATTAAGTGTCTATAAATGGAATAGCAGACTGGCCATCTAGCTTCAGGCAGTCTTTAAAAATCATGAAAGTGGATTAATCTGGTAAGAGCATGTTTATGTTTAAAAGTCTATTACAGGGAAATCTTACTAATTTAGTGCAGGCAAGTTCTCAGTAAGAGCTGGAATCCTTCCTGTGTTCTAAAAGTGATTGCCTTACTGCACAGAACAGGAGCAGGTAAATGTCTTTAGACAAAAATGCAACCTAGAAATAGAAAATATAAGAGTTGTTGGTTTAGACTGATTTTTATAAACATAGGGTTTAATGATGGGCTTTTTTGAGTAGGTCAATATACAACGTTCTTGATTTTGTAGTGGAAAAATAAAATAGGCACAACATCCAGCAATAGTCTTTTCTTACTCAAATTTTGCAGTAGTGATTGCGAACTCCTGAAGCTGCTGTACTACTACGAAAAATACTTACGGGGTAGTACAGCAGCTTCAGTCAAGGAGATTTTCCTCTTCGTCCTTCGTGTATTCCCTTGCTCCCACTTATCCTGATCTGCTCTCGAAAGCAGCGGTGGTGGATGGTCTTCATTCTCCTGTTTCAGATTTAAGTGAAATGAGGTGTTGGAGAGAAGGTGCTGTGCTGGGAATACTAGCTTTCAGCACTGTGGCAGGGGACCAGGAGGTGGCTGTTGACAGTGGCACCACGAGTTTGTTCTGCTGGGTGATACAATCTCTGTCCACAAACAAGAGGCACTTGGCAACCCCCTTCCCACCATCAGAGACCTCAGTCATTTGTTTGATTGAACCTTTGCTAGTGTATAAACCGTGCAAGGAATGTTTTAACAAAATTATAGTTTAGGGTGTTCCGTGGTTTCTAAGACTTGCCACTGGGCACTTCAATCCTCTGCTCCGGTGTGTTTATAGTTTATGTTAAGTGGAGGTTGTTGTAATGTGAAATGAGCTCTAGGAAGACTTACCAGTCAGATGATTGCATCTCTCATTGTGTAAGGCACTGAAGAGGCACACAGCGCTTGTCTCAGTGCTCCATCGATTTTTGCCTTATTTAAGTTTATTCAGTGGAAGAGGAGAAAGTTTTTTCTTTAAAGGCACTGTCAAATTTTTGCTCTGCTTTTTACAGCTGCTCCAGACCCAGCCGTGTATTCATGGCCTAAAATGGAAAGACTTCTCTTCATAAGTGCTAAACAAGATGATACCACTCTATTTTTGTGCTAATTGTCCTGGAAATACTGAGAAAGAAAAGCTTCCTAATGTCTTGTAGCATGCCAGTTTATAAACAGTATAAAGTTTGTTAGTTAAAATAGTGACATGTTTTCCTGAAGGATGTTTCCTAAATAGATTTTCAGCAGTCCTGATGCTCATAGTGATACATGTGCAAGTGATGACCCTCAGAGTTGTTTCTCACGCTGTTTAAATGTCTCATCTTAAAAACTTCTTATGCATTTATAAGCTTTGAATGCCCTGAAAATTCTTTCTGGAGCAGATCTTGAAGTTCTGAAGAACCGGAAGGGCTGAATTATACAAATGTATTTAGCGTTCTGCATTTGTTGCTGCACTGACAGCTGAGAGAAAGAGCAGCTACTTAACAGCACTTTTCTTATCAGGCACTCAGTGTTGGAGCAGAAAGCAGCTCTAAAATGTGAGGGAGAGTGCTGAACCTTCACACTCAAATTTTCAGTGAGAGTAAAGCAGAAGGGAAGGAAAAGATGTTACAGACACCAGAAGTTAAGAAATTATGTGATAAACAAAGAATTTAATTCAAAAGGTCCATTAGGCTCTTCTTCTCTGTTGATAAAAGAAAAGTTAAATTCTGAATAACCCAAATTTTGCCATGCTATCTCAAGGGTTGTTTTGGTTTTGCTGCAGCAAGTTTAGGGTTTGGTAGGAATACGGGCAGATACCACTTATCCAAGGCCATAAGGGCATAGAGGAACTCTGGTACAAACTGTGGATAATGCTGAAATCTGTGTAAACTAGGCTGTAGAAAGGCATTTCCCTTATGTTCCTGGTTTTTCAGACAGAGGAGATGACATTGAACACCTTCAGACAGCAGGGAAAGGCATATAATTCCCAAGTGTTGCGCTGCAGTTGGGATTACTGGTGGGAGGCAGAGCTTGCTTCATTCACAGGCCAGAATGTGGCTGTCACTGGAAGTGTGAGCATAGTTTACCCTGCAGAGTTGATTTGTGGTGCAGCCATTGCTCTTGAGTTTGAAAGATACCCAAGACCAAAGCTCCTGGGACAGAGAATTTAGAGGTGGAAGGTCTCAAATAACATCATGTTTTTAGACTTCCACCGAACTCACCTTCAGTGTGTTTGAACTTTCAGTTCAATTCAAACTTTAAATTTAGCTTGGGTGTGTTGCTGCAATTAATAAATCACCAAAAATGGTGAATTTCCACATTTCTCAGCAGGTTGGTGCGGGTGGAGCTGTTTTGCTCTCACTCACAGGTGAAGTTTCTTTCTAGCTTCTGAGTGTCTTTTCAGGGAACTTCAAATCTTGTGAGATTTTTCACATCCTTATTTCTCGCATACTGAATTTGGGTCAATGATGTCCAAGTGGTTTTTTGCTTGTGAAGTATCCTAACATTTTACTACTAAAGTATTTCTCATGCAACTACTTTAATGTAAGAGGGTCTAAGTGATTTTTATAGGGAAAAAGAATGAAGCTGTGAATTCAGCTTTCCACTTACAGCATTGCTAAAGTTGCATTCCCATGCAAGTAGATGTCCCTGATCAAAACCTGACCTTTCACTCAGAAATTTAAAAGAAATAAAGCCACAAAACCAAATCAGAAAGAGATGTTGAACAAATCTATTACTCTTTAAGAGCTTCACAGAAGTTTTCTCAAGCTGATACTACGTCCTCTTTACCAAAAGTGAATATAGGGAAGCTGTACCACAGAGCTTAAGTATCCTTTTTTCTTTTCAGAAAGGACACGAGATTCTAGCATGCTGGTGCTAAATTTAGTGCAATGGTTCCTTTTGCGGATTCCCAGACAATCAGAGCTTTTCTTCTGTTTCTAACTCCTCATCTCTGCATGCACAACAGATTTGCCTTGTAATTTAACATGACCAATAATGTTAAGTAATGTAAAAAGCCAAACAGTTTTATAGTTCTCTAGAGTATGCAAATACCTGTAGACTTGAGTGTAAGAGGTGTGAGAGGTCATGTAAGGTTCTCAGCTGACTGCAAGTTTGAAGCAGGGGTTTATGTTGATTAAATTTGAAAGCCTTGTATGAGTTGTGTGAGTCACTCCCTTGGACAGCCTTAAAGCGAAGCAGGGCTTGTGCCAATTGCTGTTATCTATGTAAAGTTCCTTCTGTCTTCTGCTTGCAGAACTCCAAAGGATTGAGCCTCTGGTGTTTTGTCTTTGGCAACACAGTGGAAGCCTCATAAAGGGCAGAATTCAGAGGAAAAACCTCTGGGTGTCAGCCAGTGCTAACAAGCATTTCCTTCCCCCAGCCCTTCACCTGTATTGCCTTTCCATGTTACTAAGTTATTTACATTTTTCTTCCCTCAAGAGTCATGTATCACCAGAAAGTTGCAAATTGTAGGTGATATAATTTTTACTCCTATCTAAATGATATGGGGTAACAAGTTTTATTTCAAATTCTGGATTCTTTTGTCTGACAATGTAGAAAAAGAGTGGTTTGTTCAGCAAGCCTTCTGTGACTTCTGTCCACGGACTTTCAGTCTGCAGTACTGAAATGTATTTTTTCTGCTTAGGTGAAGGAAAAGATTTAGACATTGAGTTGTAAACGATAACAGATGAAGTGTGAAGAAGCTGTTCATTTTTAGAACTCCTTGTACCATCTTTGAAGTCAGTAATATAATTAAAATTATAATGGATCATGTAGGCTTTATTGAGCAATGAACTAGTGAGCTTTTTGCTGGTTTGGAGTAGACTGTTCTTAATTGCAAAATTTTGAGTGCATTTTGCAGTAAATTTGAGATGAATTAGGAGTATCCTGACTTTAATGAGTTTTGATATGGCACCCTACGATCTGGGGAGTTTTCCTTGCTGTTGAATTAACTGCAGTATGTGCTTCTACTGCAGTTTGCAGCACCCAGGTTCCGAGACTGGTGGAAAGGTGAGAGGCAGCACATTGGAGACAGTTAAAGATACCTGAGCTTGGGCTACTGGAAACCCAAAAGCTGCTGGGATTTCCATCAGTTTACTCTAGAAGGCATTAGTAATTCAGTATCAGTCTTTCATAGATGATAAATGACTCAGGCTTTCTCACCCAGGTGAGGTCTGGGAGTGACCTGCCTCTTTTTCTGTAATCTTTTTCCTTCTGGAAAGGGCTGCTGCAGAGCCTTCCTCTCTGCTTCCAGAGCTTCAGTACAGTCTTGGGAGCTGTAGCACTCCAGTGGTTGCAAGAAGAGGATGAATATATAGATTTTGTCAGACTCTCTTAATTTCCTAGAGCTGTAAATGGTAGAAACAAAGACAAGGACTAACTGTATCCTGGCTCATGCAAGGAAGGATCTGAATGCGTAATAAATTAATTTACAAGACCCTTTAAAGAAGAAAGTTGTTAAACTTCCAGTGTGTTTGTTATACATTTACCACATACAAAGTTCAAATGTGCAATTGACTGATTTGAACCTTGAGAAGGTTGGAAGGGGAGCTCAGAAAAATCAAGTCCAGCATCTCCTTCACCAGACAGAAAAAAATTGAAGATGCTGGCTTCATCTGCTCTTATGCTTCAGAGTTCTTCTAGGAAAAAAAAAAAAATCCATATATTACCCTGAGTTGTTTTTTTCCTGCTATAATCTCAGTTTTTTACTACTTAGGGTATTCTCCAGAGACATGGAGAATAAATGCTTTCTTTCCTTTTTGGGACAGCCTTTTACATCTTTGAATACAGCTTTATTCTCTTTCATCTCAACCTGAAATTCAATAATTCATTTTGTTAGTGTGTCCTCAGAGGTCACACCTAAGAATGTGGCATTAAAAAATCCCTTACCTAAATAAAAGGGTTCGGTTTCTAAAGGGAATTTTTCTTACCAATGTTTTAGATGTGTAAATAGGCAACATTCTGCTTCGGTACTTTCCCAGATTTTTGTCCATTCCTATATCTTTCACTTATGCTTGAATTGAATCCTGAAGCTAGTTGGATCCTAGCCCAGAAGAGCTTGATCTGATAGAAGATTGAATTCTCCTTTTAGTAGGAGTTTTCAGTTAAAAACTCCTACTAAATTTTCTCTTTACAGTTAAAATCGAGTTATTTTGTTTATCTGTGATTTTTTTAATACTCAAAAATGATGCAGGCAAGATACCAAGTGAAAATCACACCGATTTATGGATGAGATGAGAAACTATTTCTGTAGGAACATGCCACAAGAGGTTAAAAAGTGTCTGCCAACTCAGCCTGTCTTTCCAGTGGAGTTGGAGAAGGTAAATTTGCTCTTACGGGAGCATCTTGAATTTGCTCTTGCGAGAGCATCTTGACACTGCTGGAGCTTCTGAGTATTGATATGCAAGTGGGCCTTTAGACTTTTAACTGATGCTGGGTTTCATAGGAAACTCTGTGTTCTGGTGTTCTCCAGACCATTAGAACCGTTGAGCATTGCCTGAAGCTTAAGTACTTTGTGGCATGTTTCTCTTTAGGCTTTTCCCTTAAATCTGTGGAGTTAACGGGTCACATAGCAGCAGTCAGTGTTTCTGCAAGAGCAAGCTGTATGTTCCTCTTTCATTGTATGGAAGCACAGCCTTCAGACTGAACATAATACCGTTTAAGGTTTTAACCTTTTCAGATTAAATTACCATAAGAAAGTTTCCCCGAGGCATTTTAATAATGACAACCTACATAGACCTTTTTGTCTTCTACTTCTATAGGCATTAACATTTTGGCTTTAATCAATGTGGCTCAGACTTAAACCTCACAGGTTTTCCTATAAGCTGTTTAGTTAGATGGACCTTCATAGCAATTCTTACTTGTTAATTATTTCCCTTCAGCTTTCTTTGCACATGTTCATAGCTTGTGCAAGGCTTTAGGTTTCTTTTCCTTTCTTCTTTTCCAATGAAAAAATGAAAAGGATGTGGTGGATTGTGAAGTAGAAAGGATGTGTCTTATGTACTGGGAGAAGATAGTATTGAAATACTGCCTCCTGAAAGCCGTGACTTGAAGAGGTTTCCGTTTCTTGCATGTGTACAATACACTGGGAATGGTGAGAAATCTTCTGTTGTTGTCCAGGAGCAGGAGTGTTTTCAATAGTTAATGCAAAGACACTTTGTGATTCAAGAATATTTCTTTTTCAGCAGTCAATCAGGCAAGAAAATAATTACATTGACCAAGGGCTGAGTTGTACAGAGCTGTTCAAAGGTATTGCAGAGGAGGTGCCAGAAAGAATGGAGGTGGGTAGGTTCCTGGTCTGCTTGTTGACATCAAAATGTGAGAAGATAGTATGAAAAAAAGAACTGAAAATGAGATCATGAAAAGAAGGCAACTGGGAAAATTTGCATAATGAAGAAATAAAAGGGGCAAAACAATTGCTATCAAATTCCTCTCTCCGTCACATGTTTGGAGATACCTTCACAAAAAGTGAGGACTGTGCAGGTAGAAGCCCATCAGACCTGTGGGCTCAGTTGTGGATGCTGCTGTTTAAATTGATGGGCGTGAGAGGAAGGATGGAATAAAGGATATGTGAGTGGACTTTCAGAGACCACCAGCAGTGTATTTTCCTTGGGTTTTTTTCTTTGTCATGTCCTTATAAGAGCTGGTAGTGCTTATATGGAGAAGGGGAGGTGGGCACCTGGCTGTGCATAGATATAAGTTGTGTGCTACAGATCTGTGATACCTTAGAGCATGAGAGAAGGAAGGGGCCCTGGCAGCACCTTATTTAAGGTTATTTGCAGCATCATGGAGTTGTCCTGGAAGAAAGAGAGCACTGTTCAGAAGTTCTAGGTCAGTTAAAGAAAATACCAGCAGTGTAGAGATGACAGTAACAGGCAGGTAGCAATGAACCTCAGGAGGAAAAACTGTTAAGAATGATGTTACAGCATGATCTCCATCTTAGAGCAGTTAATTAACAAGTCTTGGTTTAACTACATCAGCTCTCCTGCAGCGATAGTGAGCATGATACACTAAGTTGTCTATCCTTTTTCTACACTTTCCTGGAGTAGAGTTCAGCAGGACACTAAGAAAAAAGTTCAGTTTGTAGGTAAAGTGAAGTTGATCCATTATAAGAGAAATTGTGTCCTGTAGGATTTTGGATTACCTGAAGTGATCAAAGTCTAACAGGTGGAAACTTCAGCAGCCAACAGCACACCACCAAATCATTCTGTGTTGCTGTACTTTTTTTTTGTTAGTGCCTTCCTTTATTTCAAATTGTGGTTTTCACCCACAGTATACAATTTGTGTATGAATAATTGGAGGAGAGGAAGGGGAAGATGTAGTTCCTGTTACTTGTTCTGTTGTAGCTAAGGCTAATAAGTATGAGGCTACAGAATCAGTTCCAAAGCTAAATGCATCAGGGCTGTAAGATTATAGAATCAGGTCTACACAGTGCTGACCTAGCAGTGTTTTTTGAGAGTAAATTATGGTGACAATACAGAAAGCATCAATTGGAGCTTTACAGACAAAACAGAGAAACTGTATCTGCTTGGGGCAGGGGATGAAAAAGCCCAAACTACAGGGTAACTGATAAGGCTCCAAAGTGATGCATGAGGAACATATGCTGTGAATTGTACTTTGGGGAGTATGGGAGAGTAATTTTGAGTGGGACACATGGAAGCTGCTCCATCTGTTGCCTCTTCAACTAAGTGCAATAAACATTAGGATAGTCCATTTTACTGAGATGGAAAAGAAGATGGATAAAGATAGGTGGTAACACAAACAGAGTAGGAAAGCTGTCTTGAGTGTGCTTGACTAGGAAGGTAAATTCTCAACAGCTTTTCATCTGGTATTTTTGCAGAAGATTTTCTCAAAATGAGGTTGGACAGTATAATCCTGCAATCAGTTCAGCTGTGGAAGTGTGGCATGCTTTATGATGGTGTGCAAGACATGACACAGGCAGGTGTGGAACAACTTAATGAGGGAATGATCAAGATTTTAAAATGTCTGTTGTTGTTTAGCCTAGTTATTCCAGGCTGGTAGTTCTTGAGCCCCCTATTCTAAAGGAGCAGCTTACTGCTGAAACAGCCACTGCAGCTCCTCTTCTTCCTGCTTCCCAATCAGAAATGTTGGTTTTTTTCCCCTTTGGAATGCATAGGGAAAACCTAATTAAATTTGGGCATTGTCAGACTGAGCTGCAGTAATGATGGTGGCTCTTTTATTGTGTGTATTAATCTACTGTATTATGGTCATGGAATATTAGAACATAGTAAGCTAGCATATAGCCTCACAACAGCCACACAATTGAATTTGTTCAGTGCAGTTTTCTACCTGCCTCTGGGAGTTTGTGGGTTTCTTTTTGTGCTTAGCATTTCTCTCATGCCAGCAAATACAATCATATACCTGGGAAGAAATATCTGTTCATTCAGTTGTGTTTATGCACTGCATAAATAGAAACAAAAAAAAAAAAAAAAAGGATTTTTGTATATCTCAAAAACGTAGAATAATAGCTACAAATTCAGATGTCTGTAAAGCTACAATAATTTCAACTTTGTTGTGTACTAATGTGTACAGATAACACAGCTTATAAAAGTTACATTTTTGTTTAACAAAGAAACATTAGTTTTGCTATGACTAGGGAATCAGGTAGTTAATAGGGAAAGCTGAAAACACTAAATGTGTGTGTGTGTGTATATATATATTTCACTTGCTGTACCTTTGATTTCATAAATTATTTAAAGTTAGCCTTGTAATTCTGATACATTCTGTTGCATATATAAACTTGTTCATTTTCTTATTCTGGTGCCCCACTCTTAACATGTTGCATTTCAACAACAGGCTTTTGAATATATGCAAAGTAAGTTATTATCCTAACTTTACATGTATGGAAAATAAGGTGCAGTACAGGCAATTCTCTCATTTCTACTAGTGATAGTTTTCAGTGACTCTGATTTGATGCTTTCATCTCATGCATTTGATGTAAAGTGTATGTTATTTGACGCCTCCTACTTTTTTTAAAAAAAGAGAGCGATGGATTTGCAGGAAAAAATACCATTGAGAACTTAACCGATGCTTAATAGAAAGAAAAACATTGATTTTTGACCCTAAGTAAAGAGCTTTAAAGCAAAACCTGGTGGATGACACATTTCCAGGAATAAATCTAAATAATAGCAACATAGACAACAGCTCAAAAACTGGGGATGGAGGAGGAGGGGAAATAGGCTTAGTCATGTAGGTCATGAGACAGACAAGAAGGTAAGTCAGGGAGTAATCAAATGCCTTAGGTGTCTTTTTACTAATGGAAAAAAGGTAAGGGGTGAACAAGCAGAACTGGAAATTTTAGTGTACAGTCAAGATTGAGTTCAGTGCTCTGAAAGATCTGTCAGGATAACTTGTATAACAGGTTTAAAAAGTAGCTTGTTTTGTACATAATATGCTTGCTTGTGGTTCCAGAATAGAGTAAAAAAATTAAAGCCACGGGACAATCTGAATAAAATACACATATCATGTGTGGTGATAGCCCTACGTGTGGGATTTCTATTTCAGAGTTTGTTGGTAAGCCTGATCTTCCGTAGACTGTAAGTCAAACTACCTATCAGACCATCTTGTGTGTCTAAGGGTTTACCTGCTTTGTCCAAGTAGAGTTCTTGGTAACTAAGAGATTCCCTCACCTCAAAACCGTGTCTTTTGTAAAATTACAAGTGGCTACCAAAGCAGCAAGCTCAAGTAAGCTAAGCTACTTTAAGATAACAAGTGGTATCATCCATGGCATAGAATTTGGATGATAATGTCTGCAGAGTTGAAAATTTGAATAACAAATAGGAGATAAACATCAGCTGGGAAGGCATGATACAAGCAGGAGTCTGCCAGTGACCATACTGATGTCAAAGAGGAGAGAATAGCTAGTGGGGAGGTATAAATTAGCTTCAGTCAGATTGGAAAAAACCAGCTGAGGAAGTGAAAGAAATCTTTTGGATGTAGCGACTATGAGATGATCTTAAATGCATGTGTTGGGTTAATGGTTGGACTCAAAGGTCTTTTTCACCCTAAATGATTCTATGATTCTTTGCTCAGAAGGGGAGGAGGAAGAAAGACAAACTAAAAAAGATGGAGATGTTCACCATCTCAGAGGGTTTGTGAGTAAGATCTGATGAAGACAAGTATAATGAAAGAAAGGAATTGGCTGGGAAGAGCACTGTATTAAATGTCTGGTTCAGTGAAACTGAGCTCCTCATTGCTCACGTGTTAAACTCTAGCAGGAAGGTGGCAGAAAGAAAGTAGAGCAGGCACTAAATGTGAAAGTGAAAGAGTAATATAAAAATGAGAGCAACATTGCAAGTTCAAGGTGCATTGATCATGTTTCCTGTGAGGTATGTAACTCCATATATATGTTAGCAGAAAAAGACAATATCCACTAAGTGTTGGTCTGCTATTCCCTGGGGGGAAAAAGCTGATAGCAGTAGGAAAGCTAAAATTTCAATGCCCCTGTATATTGCCCTTTCTTTAAAAACAGTCATTTTGCAGTCAGCTAACATAATTAAAAGTAGTGAGAAATAGGTAAGATCAATGAAAAACAGCCCAGGCCAAAAACCTCAAACAGATATCCAACACAGAATAGGTGGGATGTTCTCAAACTGTTACTGATTGTCTTCAAAGGACAGGTTGTGTTTATCAGGATTGCTGAAATTTCAGAATTGAAAGAAAAATTGATGTATTTAGTGCCTTGATTTAAGAAGGGATATAAAAGGCATGGAGAATTGGAAGCATGTCAGTCGAGATGAAAAATGCCAGAAGAAATAATCAGACAAACTATTTGCAAGCAGCTGGGAGGTAACAAAGAGGTGAAAAACAACTGACATGGTATGACATGGTTTCGTTTCAATAAATTTAATCTCTGTTTGGAAGAGTCACAGGACTTGTGGATAAGAGATAACCATAAATGTCATCTTGACTGCAGGGAGGCTTTGCTTGCATGAGACTGTGTGCAAGCTAGAACTACATTTGACTACATGGAATAAGAGATTAGTAACTGTACTTAATTATCAGTGCTCCACTTTCAAGCTGACACAGCACATCAGGTTGGTTTCATAGGGCTCTGTCCTGTGTGGTTTCTTTTCTTTTCAGCTTGTTCCTTAATTCTGTCAGGTGGCTGGAGAGAAATGGTTATAAATTTTGGGTGCTCCTGGCTTCCTTGTCATGACCCAGGTATTATCTGTGGGGCAGAAGTTACAGGGCAGGAAGTACAAGGTTTGAATTGCAGGAAAGCAGGTAAAGGTTAGACACAGAAGGGGAAGGAGAAAACTTCCCAGTTTCAAGAATATTAAAGCACTGGAATGCATTGCTTAAGGAGGCAGTATTGATTTGTGGAAATCTTCAGGAATGCCTAGGCTTGTATCTCAGGGATGGCAGATGTAGAGCTGATCTTGCTGAAGGTGGGGAAGTGGACTAGGTGACTTCTCCATCCCTGTAAAACAGAACTGTGAGAGTTTGTGTTGAATACCTTGCTTTTTTTTTTTTAATATTACATGTTTGGGTAAAATATTTTCATTGTCTTGTGTACTCTCCCCCTCTTTGCCTTTGGGGATACAGATTTTTGTATGTCAGACTCAGCATAATTTAGAATATATTTCATATGTTAGGACATATGGCAAGTATATTCCATTTAAAATGCAGTCAGCCTGCTCCTGGTAGCAGTTGTGAATGGTTTTCAGCCACAGTTGTATGTCCTTTACAATAGCCAAGTTGTTTGCAAACTGTTCTGGGCAGTCCCCTATTACACCAAAATATTTTGCTCTTAAGGCTTCTATTTTCCAAGGTTTCAAGTAAATCCACAAGTAGATCCAAGATACAAGTGCTTTGTAGCCAGAAATCACCTCTGTATTTGTGTGAGACGGTAGGAGGGCTCTAATCAATACCCAGGGTCCAGCATGGCCTGTTTCTGTGGGACCAGTGGTGCTGGTTCCACCATAAACTCTGCTTTTGTCTGGCCTGATGCCCTAGAGCTGGCTTTTGTGCTCTCCTGGTGGGGCTGCAAGTCTGCCTTACAATTGCAGATAAAATCCAGGTTGCTACAAGATATTGCAAAATCAGGTATTGAGTTGCACAAGACTTGCCTGCTGTTCCTAATTCACCACTTCTGAAAAGGCCAGACCCTCAATTTACATCTGTGTGCTTCACCTAGAGCTTTCCCAATAGGTGATCCTCGGTGTGGGTTTGGTTTTGTTTTGTGTTTTTCTCTTCTGCTTTCTGCCCCTTCCTTCATGAGATTAACCATGGTTGGGTAGAATTGTTAGAGCCAGTTTGTCTGCCTATGCAGCCTGCAAATAAATAATTTACTAGAAACAATAATCTGTGTTACACTGCAGCCCAGGAGTGTGCCCTAATTCCAGTAGTGCACTTAGTCAGAAAGTCATAATCAGCTGCAGTGCACTTTTATCTTGTTGAGAAAGTACAGAACAAGTACCTCGATAACCAGGTCAGATCTGTCGGTGTGTACACAGGTGTGCACACATCCAACTGGGTCACTTCACTTTTGCCTTATGGGTTAAACTTTGCAGCTTTGTAAAGTGTGGAATTGTTCTGTGCTTCACACCCCTCGTATTTCATAAATATTCCCAGTTAGTTAAGGGTCCTGTGTATCTGGTATTTTGGATGTTATTACCAGTATGAGCAGCTGGGCAATTAATAGGAAGGAAAGGACTGCATTCCACATGTATATAGTGCCAAAAACTGGGGTGGTGATCTACAGAAAGCAGCTATTGATTTGATCATTAATTTCCCTTTTAATCATTAGCCAGAATGCATTATAAGGCAGATAAATAAACTGTTTACTGTAAGTCATCCATAAGACATAAATGCCTTGTCACAGGACAAAAGAAAACTCACTCCTCTACAAACAGTGCTACAAGCAATTTGTAAAGATGCTCTGGTTTTTCTTTCTGTTTGAATACAGCTGCTAAAAGTACTTGGAAAGAGCGTAATATTTCATCAGCTGAACAGCAGGAATTGTCAACTTTATTAGAAGTTAAATTCACCTTTTCTTTTTCTATTGCGACCTGTGCCCCAAATGCAGTTTGGAAAACAAAAGAGAAAAATGCAGCTATTGGTGTAAGTCTGTCTTTGCTGAAGCTTCTAACAGCTTTATCTTCACTGGCTCCATGCTTTTAAATGCAAATTGAGAACTGGGGTGGTGGGGACAGACAGCTTTAATGGATTATACTCCCTCCTAACTAACCCCTGGATTATTACAATATACAAATGAACATGTGTCTGTAAGCATATGAGAAGCAGTCTCTGGTGTTTGCTGTCACTTGTGAGAATTTTTCAAGTAGAGATTATTAAAAATACCTGGAGTTTAGCATTTTGTTTTCTATTCTTGGGCATTTAGAAGCTCTTAGTTTACTGCATGAGCAGTGGAAGTAGTGAAAACCCTATTGTATAGATTTGTGCCCCGGGGTACCGCTGTCCTTAGGTATCCTGCAGTGGCCTGAGCTCCCCTCTCTAGTGTCTGTACAACATAATTCCTTCCCCTTTTCCAGGCATGCAACTGCTCCAGCTCTTAACTGCCCTGCAGAGCCTTCTCCTTCCCTGCACGTCCCCCAGCAGCAGGCTGGGGACAGCAGAGCTTCTGCTACATCTGATTTAATGGCAGCAGCATCAGGTTTCCCCTTAGTGGTTGGGATTTTTGCTAGGTCTCAGCGTGTGATTTTTAGGCAAAAATCCCGCTGCTTCTTATGTTGCTGGCAAAAATTACTACAACATTATGTAAATATAGTTGGTTTATTTACAGTCTCACTGTGCACTTCATTTTCCATATTTGCTGATGCAACATAAATGGAAGCAAGTGTCTTAAAAATCATGTTGTAGAGGGCTGTGATATATCATGTTGTAAACCACTTACAAGAAGGAAGATGCTTGTTTGCTTTTCTGAAGATTGAGATGAATGCTTGGAGAACTATTTTGTTATATGCTAGGTGTTGTTAACATAAATACATATACACAAAGACATCAATCCAATATATATATATATATAGGCATATTCCTGATCAATATGCAGGGTTTGGGAATATGACAAAGAGCTGGTGAGTTTCCTCAAGGAATCTGGTGTAGAAACATGGGAAAAAGCAGGAGGAGGCTATTGTGGAATAACTATGTTGTCTGCTTTTTTATGAAACTCCTTTGGAAAGAACAGTTTGTAAATTCCTGGTGCAGACCTCTGGGATGGTACTTCTCGAGAATACAGGTTGGAAATACTGAGATATAATCTCATAGGAGGTGTCTCAAAAAGCAGTTTGTTAAAGCATTTGTTACACTGTTTAGAAAAAGAAAGGTAGGAGCTCCGTAGTAGTACTACAGCAGATTTCCAAATATGTCATTTCCGTCACAAAATTCGAAGTGTGTCATGCTTTGCTAAAAGTAGCAGCACTTGGAGTCTGACAAATCAGGGGTAGTGGCTGTGTTTTTCTTTGGGTGTTTTTTTCCCCCTGCTGCTGCTGGCCTGCTTAGGAAATGATTTTTATACACTTGTTCGGTGTGTTTGTCAGTAGTGAGTACTGGCAGCTGGGTAGAGGAACAGGAGCCCTTTTAGGAAGCTGCGCTCCAAATTTAAGTGGAACGTAGCTGAAATTTTATACACCAGAGACAGTCAAATATGAGGAGCACATTATGATTTCTTTTGCCCCTAGAGCCACTCATTAATTGCTATTTGGCAATGTGTTTGCTTTATTATATTTTTTTCCTTTTTAAGTAAGTATGTGCACTCCATTGTGACTCTTTTCAGCTTTTGTGGACAACGCCGCTGTCTTTCTACTCTGTTCTGTTGTGTCCTAGTGTTTTTGTGGATCCAATATAAAAATCTCTCGGCCAGCCATAAGCAGAACTTCAGCATAGCCTGTATATATTCTTTCCATGTGTGGAAAATCGTGTTTGCATGGGTTCAGTCAACTCAGTAGCAATCCTGAAGATTTCTATGGGATGGCTCATTGTTCTGAGGAATTCTTATTTGCTGTAGAGCATGTAAAACATCTTTGCTCTGCATAAGTAAGTCATTAGATTGCCATTAAGATGAATTCCATCTTTTAAAATACCTAATTGTGCTGTTTTCTCTGGAGATTTTGTATTTTTACATACTAGTTAACTTGGTTTTTTTTAATGATAATGATTTTTTTATATCTATATTAAATACAAAAGTTGTAAAATAAAGCTGTTACGGTTTCAGAAGGTAAAGAAAATCAACTTCCAATCTTTTGAGAGGCACTCTGCAATTAAGCAATCTGTTACAACAATCTGTAGATGAATCACCCTTGAGGGAAGTGTTTTAAAGACATTGTTAATTCCGTGTTGATTTATGTTATTTTCCTGTGTAATCAAGAAATGGTAGGGGAGTGGAATTAGTAGGTCATGTTATGGAGGCAAACACAGACTCATAGGATGGTGTAGGTTGGAAAAGACCTCTGAGATCATTGTCCCAGCACTGCCAAGTCCACCATGAAACCATGTCTTGGGAGCAGAGACTGACTCAGGGAGGGTTCACTCAGTGCCCCTGTCCAGATCAGCGATAAAGATCCGAAACAGAACTGGCCCCAGTCCTCAGCCCAGGCAATACCACTTGTGACCTGCCCCCAGCTGGGTTTAACTCCCTTCCCCACCTCTCTTTTTCCACCATCCAGCCAGTTTGTCCAGGAGGGTGATGTGGGAAACACTGGCAGAGGCTTTACTAAAGTCTAGGTAAATGACATCCACAGCCTTTCCATCATCCCCTGAGCAGATCACCCTGTCCTAGAAGGAGATCAGGTTGGTCAGGCAGGACCTGCCTTTCATAACCCTGTGCTGTCTGGGGCTGGTCCCCTGGCTGTCACATAATGTGACTTCTGGCAAATTAGCACAGCACAGCACTTCCCAAAAAGTTTCACTGTTACGTTCCTTGGCACCAGCTCTGAACTCGTGATGTAAAGTGTCTCGGAAGAGCAGAATTTTATCAAACAGTTTCAAAGGGCACTTAAAGAGAAAGCCTGATCAATATCTTGTTAATGCCACACTCTTATTAATATTGCTCTAGGCTGGGAGAAGTCATTGTGCCTCATTTCTTATGTGCATATATTTTTCCTAGTGGAATTTAAATTATGTTAAGAGTCAGAAATGCAAGTATTGTGAAGTGGAAGGAAGCAGAGCACAGGGAGACAAGGAGCTGTGAAATCACATTTAGTGTAGGAGCTTCAATATGCAAGGACTTCTCTGCCTGAGAAAAAATAGCTCAGAGAGGCTGTGGTGCAAATAGCACAGATAGTGTGGGAATATGGCATTACTGCTCACTGTCCCTTCCAGTCAGAAGTTGAAGGATATCAAATAGAACAAGGACATTTTGGTTTTTAAACTACAAAAGGAAGGGTTATTTCATGTGGTGTGTAGCTAAGCTGCAGACAGCCTTGCTGTTGTGGATGCCACAGCCTTAAACCAGTTCATACAAGATTTGGACAAACCTGTGGAAGTGTGGTCAGTTAAGGGATGTTAAATGCAAAGGCTGAATCTCAGAAAGTCCCTGGAAGCAGTGATTGCTGAGAATTATGGTAAAATTTGGTCTTCCAGTGCTTGCCCAGTGCTTACATTATTCCTTGGACATCTGCTTCCAGCCTTGTTTGGAGGCAGAGTGATTTGAGAATCTTTCCCAGACAAGGCTGTTTGCTTTTCTTGGTGGTGTTCCCAACAGGTGAAAACTGACACAAGAATGCTTCTGGATGCTCCTAAGGTGTTTTGTAGGCATTTTGTTAGTGTCACATAGATTTGAAGTGAGGTTTTTAATTTAAGATAACCATTACCATATATTCACATCTCATAGTAACATTCATTCTCAAAAAGTAATTTCATACAGAGAACTATGTGAGAAGAAAATTAGTTTTGATAGGGAAAGAAATGTTGCAGGAAAAATGCCTTGACACAAATAGCTGAGGGGGCAAGGCAGTGTTCTGGTGGGGGAAGGGGTGGAAAATGTGGTCATTTCCAGCTGCCTCCTTTCATTGTGGATTGGCATCACTTGGGAAAGTAATTTTAACCTCATGGCTACTTTAATTTCCTGTTCTGTAAATTGGTAGCTGCTTAACTTCCCAGCTTAGTGAGCAGTGATTTTAGTTGTGTGTCAGGCATCCTCTGAAGGAGTACCTAGCTGGGGAATTACCAAAGAGTTCCAGAAGTCTTGTGCTTCTGAAAAAAAAGGGGGGGAAGGCCATCTTTTAAAATCCATGTAATACAGAATATTTTCAGATCACAAGTATTCTGTACTTCCTTGTTATACGTATGCTCTGAGGAAATTTCCCCCTGGTCTGTTCTGCTAGATTCTGCTGTTACTGTCAGACATGAAAAGTGCACCACTGTTTCAATTTTGCTTTTTTCTCAGTCAGAAAACCAGAAAGTAACAAACCTCCCCCTACCAAGGCTTATGAATAATTTCTGAAGTGCGTTAAATTCTTGCATTAACAGGCAAGATTTTCCTATATTCCCATTTGAATGCTTGGTAGGTGATAATGTGTTGACCAAAGGTCTGAAGGTAAATTTGTTCAGTAAAATAAATGAAAAAAGGTTATTATGGTCTTGAGTAAAACAAAAAATACTTACGATGGGCATGCCTTCTGGACATGTGCAAAAAGCAAATTTACAAGAGAGTAAACTGTCAGTATTTTTCTCACCTCGTTTCATTTTCCAAATCCTTGTACTATAAAGTCAGAGTTTGCTTGCCAAGTGTATTCAAAGATAATTTAGCCAGTGAAACTTACAGGCCTAAATCACTATGAAGTTTCCCAAAAAATAGTAGTGTAGTGTGGAAATACTGAATAGATGCATGATGGTTATGTAGTGCTATTTAAAGATACATGTAAATGCAGTTAGGTATATTTTTAAGAAACACCTGCTAAAGAGAGCAACAGTAAACAGAAATTTGAAGTTTTTAGCCACACAATCAGATGTGTTGTTAGAGCTGCATCCTGAGGATGCAGATAATCCTTTCCCAGTAACAGGAGCTTGGCAACTTCAATATAAATAAAAGCTAATACATCAAAGTCACTACCGAATGCCTCAGTCTGCTAGTAATTTGCATTTTACTTGTGAAGGTATGGCAGAAAGTCTGTTCTTTGTAATAGTGTTACTCATTCAGACTTGAACTCTTTGAGCTTTGATATTTCATGGGTCTTTCAGATTCTTGTTTCATGACCAGCTGTTGTTCACTATTAGTTTCTGATAAGCGGTAGCAACAGCTTTGGCAGAGGCAACAGCAGTGAAGTTCTTAAGCTTTAGGCCAAGTAGTTTCTTAGTGAAGCAACGTTTTACCAAGTCTTCTAATTAGCCTTGAACACTATTGCATAATTTTAAAGTATGGTTACAAATCAGAAGCTCATGAAAAAGTAATGGTGCCTAAGCAAGAACGACATCACTACCTGTTCACTATCTGTTCACTACCATTTCTTTTAGTACAGTCTACTTCAATGTTTTCCATGGGAACTGTTTTTAAAAAGTAACTTTGCATTTTAAGTTGATCATAGCTTCGTCCTGGATGCCTGTATGACAGCCAATGTATTATTAAATGCATTTAAAATACCAATTTTGTGTCGTGTTCCTTCCAGGTGCATTCTGCTCCCTCTCTTGGGAATGAAGCCCCCTCAGCAGAGCCTCTTCATGCTGGTGGATTCGGTGGACGAGGGCTGTAACGTTTCCGAGGGTGAACAGACTTCCACGAGTTTCTCTGGGACAATAGCAGAGATTTTAGCCAGCCACTTCGAGTTCTTCCCTCCCTGGCTGCTCCTCCTGTGTTCTGCCCGCAAGCAGAGCAAAGCTGTTACAAAAATGTTTACAGGTGAGCACAGGAATTGTTTGGGACCTGTAGCTAGGATGTTGTATTTACCAGGCCCTGGGGATGGTGGAAAGCACTGCTGCATGCTTAGTTCTAGAAAATGGCAATAGCAAAAATAGTAATTCTAAAAAACACACATCCCTGTTTCCCAAGGGCTATGGAAAGCTTAAATCAGCCAAGCATTTTAGAGTTAAATTTTATCTTTGCAAAGCATCCACGTTCTCTTCAGTGTTTCGAGTTTTCCTGTTGCTTTGCTCATTTTATAAAGCTTCAAACAGTGGAGGTGATGTGTAAGTGCAGAAGTATTTCAGCTGCATACACCCATTCCTTACAACCTCAGGTTTTCCTTTCATCTCCCATTAAAATCTCTCCCCACGTTTGCAGAAAGTGGGTAATAATCTCTGAAGGTGAAATTGGACAGAGGGACAACGTAGATGTGGATTCTTGGACTGTGCTTTCGGCAAAGGTTGCACAGTTAAAAAAAAATTTTACAGCTTCTTCATCCAGGCTTTACTGTATCATGAGAACATTTCTTCACTGTAATGACATTGTTACTGGAAGTTCTCTGAAATTTAATAAAAGGCAATATCTGGACTGGATTCCAGGCTGTGTATAAAGCCTGTGTGTATTAAGGACACAATTAGGACAAAAATGTGATTATAGAACTTAGACCCATAGGCTTGCTCGTTTCCACAGTGGCAGAAGGTCAATGGGATAATTGCATTTTGGAATGAAGTACTGTGTTAATCAGCAGCAGACATGAAGACTGGTATTTGGGTGTATGTGACAACTAAAAGAAACTTTGGGGTAGCTTCACAGGGTTCCTTCAGGCATTCATATGGGAATAGTTTTGTCAAAGTTTGGCTGATTAGGTATGTTCTTATTGCCAAAAAAACAGGCAAGACTTTCTCACAGCAGTCCTTTTTCCTTTCCATTGAATCATACAATGTTTCAGACTAGCCCTAAAAAATTGCTGTTGTCTTTTAACTATATTTTCAGATGGAATTCCTGACAGGAAAAATCAGCAGAACTAATGGATATGGCTTTAAAATAAATTTAATTCCAGTGAGTTAATTTTTCATTTCCACAGAGTATGACTTGATGAATAGCATAAAGGAAACTATAATCCCATCTTCACTGTGGGAAAGGTACAGCAAAGAAAGAATTGGATACAAACTGAGAAGAAATTTTAGGGTCTATTGGGAGGCAGTTGTGGTTTAGCCACTATGAAAGGAAAATGTGACATTACAGCCAATGTGATGGCAGCCCATTTAATACACTGCTGGAGGATTTCCCTGTTACCAGCCAATATTCAGGTTTGCAGAAGGTGTAGTGAGGATATGAGGAGCATGGCTGAAGCTTCTGTTAACTTCAGAAACTATGCAACTTGGTGTTGTAAAACTGCAAATAATGTGGGGGGTTTTTTTGGGTTCTGGCCTGCAAAGGATTGACATTAACTCTTCTACTGGGGCAAACTCATCTCCTCCTTTGTAGTATTTGAATGTTTACTTTTAGCTGAGCCAATTTTTAAAGCTGTTTATATTTAGTTGAAGGGCAAGCAGAATTGGAGATCAACAGTAAATATTTGGACCAAAGAAAAATCAGTTGCACTGTAACTTGGTGAGAGCAATTGGGATCCTTTCAGAATTGATTAAGAAATGTGTCCCATCTGTAGTTTTTTTCTGTTAAAAAAGTTTTGGAGTATGGTATGAAATATACATTAACCAATATTAATTTGTTTGCAGTAGGTTTATATCTGTTTTCACTTAAAATTTTCATGCAGTGAAAACTTCCTCTGGATCTGTCTGACAAATAGGTTTAGCTCTCATTTCAGCAAAGTGGAAGTGTGCTTGCTGCAGTGGCCTTGTCCTGATGATGCTCTTTTTTGGGTGTGTAGTACAGATGGGAGTTGTGCAAGCAGCTCCTGAGCCAAAAATAGTGATGACATGGAAGAGAGATTCCAGTCTTTCTCACCCACTGTCATCCTGACACTGTCAGTGGTGAATAACCATCCCTAGCACTCTTAAGAATGAGGAAAGGAGGAGGGGTGTTTGTTCTGGTCCTCTTTGTTCTTTCACTTTTGGTGGTGACTTATTTATGAAAACTGAACAGCTGCACCTGCATCTGCTGCAGCTTGTGCTTTGGGCCCTTCTGTATTCCCAGATTTTGTAGTAGCACAATGTGCTACAGGTTTTTTCCCCTTGCTCAGATTCTCAGCTTTCATTAATTAAAAAAAAAAAAAAAAAAAAAAAGTAAAAAAATAAAAAGTTTAGCCTCTTGTGGCTGCAGAGACAACCTCAAAAATATGAACCATGAACCAAATGTGAGCTGATGCCTGGCTGAGTCTGCGGTCACCCTCCACAGTGAGCAAGTGCCAAATGAGTTATAAAAGGAGAGGGACAGATAACTGCCTTCTCTTCATGTGCTCTGTCACCAACTGCCACATGCTGCCTGCTTGCTGTTCCTAATGGCTTTTCCCCTAAATTTAACAATTCTGTCTTGCACCCATGGTTATCCACGTTGTCTCCCACATCATCATTTGTTATCATTTGGTGCCAAGTATGGGCACTCAAGCAGCTACATCAACACAGCCTTTCCAACATGAAAGTGGCACAGAACATAATTTTTTTTCATTTTTAGCTAATTCTAATGCTTCTTCTAAAATGAGACTAAATATTGAAAGCGTAGGACTTGTGCTTACAAAACTAATTTCCTGTCTTGAAAATCCCTCGTATTAGCTGGAAAACTTGAGGCATTTTAAAATCAGGCAATTTTACGTAGATAAGTTGGAGTGAAAGCAGATAACTTCTCATTAATAGCATAAAGGTAAATAGGCAAAAGTGCATATGTGCAAATGGTTTTAAAAGGCTTCTTTTTAGTAGGCATTTACCTAATTTCTTCTTTTCTTGCTAGAGACATAAATCAAATATCTGTGGCATCTGGCTTGATTATGCCCCTCAGTTAAACACTGACATTTTCCTGAAGAATTCCTTCTCATGCAGGAGGCGTGAGTGCAGCACAACCTGTGCAGATGTCACGTCTCAGGGAGCTGTAGCTCTCATGAAGTTAATGGCAAATACCAGAAAGATACTGGAAAATTCAACAAAAAACCAAAAGTGGAGGTGAAAGGGTTCGGTTTAGCCTCAGAGGCAGCTTAAGTTCCATTCACCCACTTGTCCACAGGCAGGAACCCACAATGTCATCCATTTTTCACTCATCCTTTTATTTGTCATTCAGTTCCAGACAGACAGGAACTTTTAGGAGTTGATATTTGTCAAACTTTTTTCTTGACTGGAAGTCTCAGGAACATGTCTTTCTCATGTTTCTGCTGTTTACGCATCTGAATAGATGTTGAGGGCTGTCTTCCTTACAGCCTTTCCAAAAAATTAAAAAATAAGCAAAAATGTGAAAATTTTAGAGAAATACAGTTAAAAAATCACAATGCAGCTTCTCTCAGAAACCTCACTGTTTGGTGATTAGAGCTACTCAGGTAGTGCTATTGCTGAATCCCCAAACCAAATCAGTTGCCAGGTTTAGACCTGAACCTTTCTGCCATTCCAGAAAATAAATGGCATGACACTACTTCAGGAGAGATTGTTTCCAAAATAAAAAATGTAAGTTGTCCTCTAATTTTTCACTGTAGGTTGGAATTCATTTGGGTGATTTCCTGTTTCTCTGAAGTCTTCATGGAAGTTGGATTCTTACTGTAAAAGATAAACTATATATTTTTGTGGTTGTAAAACTTACTTCTGTAATATTCAAGCTTTGAAAAAGTTTATTTCTTGTTTAGGTTTGGGGTTTGGGAAGCAAAATTATTTAGAATGCTTGGGAAATACATAGGGAGCTTTTAATTACTGTGTCCTTTCTTTTCATTACCACTTTGAAAGCATTGTACTAGGGAATTTCATATTTCCTTGTAAAAAGTTGTGTGTGAACTTGGAATTTAATTGCCTTGTAATTAAAGAGGGAAGACTAAATTGTTTTAAATGGACTATTACCTGTAGATCTAATTAAATAAACTTCTGTGCAGTGACACGGACCAGTGAGAGCAGCAGATTTCAGCCTCAGTGTCTCATAGCACCTGCAGAGGAGGCAGAGGAATTTGTAATGCACAATGTACAGCAAATGCACTAAAAGCTAAGTGCACTGCCTGAGTCTCCAGGTGCCCTTTACTCTGCTGGATAAGTCGTTCTTTTTGAGCAGGTGTGCATAAATGGCCACAGAAGTACCTAATTCAATACGTGGTTAAGATCAGCAGCATAAATTATTAATGCCAAATTACTGCCATGTTTGTAATAATTTGGATTACTCTAAAGCTAACCATTCAGTTAAATGCATTAAAATGTATTTAAAACTTCTGTTATGTGCTTATGTAAATCCATTTAAAGATATGAAAGTGGAAGGATATTTTTAGGTATTGAAGCTTGCTAGTTAATAGCTTTTTTACTATTAGAGTATGAAAAGGTTGACATGCTGTAAAAGTATTTATAACCAAGATACTTTCTTTTCCCCTTTTGAATGACCCTAGGTCTTGCCAAGGAATACATTTAGAACAGATTTGTTTACAGAACTGCCAGAAATGTAATAAATTAGAACAGTCCATATTGGAGCTCCCATTGGGTTGAAAGTGATGTGTTGTAAGAAAAATTTTAACAATGCAAGAAGCAGGGTCGTGGGACTGCAAGTTCTGTCTACTGTAACTTCTGTTTTGCTGAGCTTAAGTAGTTCATGGGAATGCATCTGAAACAAAATGAGCTTTCTCTTAATATTTTGGTGCTTCTTGTCCATGAAAGTGACTTATTGTATGGGGCAGGCTTGAAAAGCAAGTTTGCAGGAGCTTTGTTTGGAAACGTAAAATGACTTCATTTAGACAGATATCTGGGGGAAAAAACCATAGCTTTGTTTTCCTTCTTCAAGCTAACAGCAAAAAATCCAGACTTAAAAAATTCAGTTCTATCTATAAGGCTTCTTTTGAATTATCTGCTTATTATAATATGGCCTGATGCAGTGGTTAAAATTAACATCCTGTTTATGTCCAAAAGTCTGTTACAATGGCAGTTTGTTAATCTCAGCCCTTAAAGGGCATTTCATCCCTGGGATGCATGAGGGTCTGTATGAGTGTAGTGTGCTTCCTGCTATCCAAGCTTCCTTTCAGATACAATATATAGGATCTCATTAACAAAGAATGTATGGAAATACTGCAAAAAAGAAAAAATGGGAAAAAAAAAGGCAATTTTTTGCTTCCATAAACATGTAGCCAATCAAATAGTTTAAAACTGCTCTGAAGCCTTCTGAAATTTATATACTTGTCTGAAGAGCTGAGATATTTGGTGTATCTCAGGTAAGAAAGATCAGGGTAATATTTTTAGCTCTAGTATGGAACAAAGTAATCAGAGCATCTTAGAATGCTTTGTGTTGGAAGAGACCTTAAAGACCATCTCATTCCAACCCCCTGCCATGGGCAGGGACACCTTCCACTATCCCAGGTTATTCAAAGCCCCATCCAACCTGGCCTTGAACGCTTCCAGGAATGGAGCATCCACAGCTTCTTTGGGCACTGATACTGCATTTAAAGGGGAAAAAAAATGCCAAACACACAAACACTTCCTTTTTTACTTCTTTATTTGGAGGGCTTAGGGTTTGGGTTTTTTGGTTCACTTTCCCACCAATTTTAAGAAGCAAAATGAAAATTGTTTTCCAAAGAACTCTTGCAAGACAAGCAAGGGCCTTTTGTTTTTGAATCAGAGATACAGAGACTGAGACAGAGGCGCTTAAACAGTTATCACTGCAAGTTTTCCTGGGAAGGCTGGGAGTCAGGGGAGGTGAAGTGTGATCATTAGTCAGGCAACACTGAACATCAGCTGAAATCTCAGGATTCCTGTTGTGCCAGTCCGTCGGGGGCTTTCTCATTGCAGGGAAATAAAATCCGCTATTGAAAAAACGCTTGACCGATGTAAAAATAGCTTCCATTTGCAGGTATATATTGGAAGGCAGGATGTGGGCACGGGATTAATGTGAGAGGTTGGGGATTTAGTGAGCAGAGTCACTTAGGTCTAAAGACAAAGAGAATGAGTGTGCAGAGCTCCGTGCCTGTTCTTGTTCAGCCAAGAGGCAGGGACAGATCCGTGCGAGGCGAAGCAGGGCATTTCAGAGGAAGGTGACTGAGGGGGGTGGTTGTATTTGCTCCAGATGGAGCAAAGCAGAGCTGTTCCCTCTGCACACATGGGCCAGGCAAAGGGACACTTGTCTCTAATTACAGCTCCCTGTGTGCGTGTGACTGTGAGTCCATGCACCAAGCAATGCCCTGGCTTTGGTGTTATTTTTTCACTTCTGTATCTTCTGAAGGATCCTGACCTAGAAACAGCCTTTCACCTCAAGTGGGGGCTTGGGATCTGCAGAATCACAGGGCACTGTCTGCTCTTACTCAGCAAAGTTTCTTATTTGGGTTATGTGCAAGAATTAAGGGCTTCACAAAGTTACATACAGAATATTTTCATAAAATACATAGTAAAGCAATGAATTATGCCATCCTACAGGTCAGGTTAGGACATTACTTGAATCTGTGGCACATTATTGTGGATAAAGCTGTTCCTGTGTTTCCTTTTAGAGAAAAAAAAATTAAAAGAAGCCTCTGGAATGGAGAAAGATTATTTTCTTGCTGCTAGCCCTCTCATTCAAAAATCTTAAAGTAGTCAATCTTGCTTGTGTAGTCTTATTTTCTGAACTGGCTGTGCAAAAGTGTCCTCTCCAGTGATTTCATTTCGTGGAGAAGCATGATTTTGTTTTAGGTATTCTATGGGTTCAGTCCTGTTTGTAGTGCTTCCATAATTACTAAGGGAAGCAGAAATATTTTAGTAACACTTCCATAGTTGGCCTCTCCGTTCTCATCTGTGGTGTTTGTACAGTGTTCATGTAGACAAAACAATTACCAGTGACTTTAACGAGACATTGAGAACCTCTGCTGAAGGCACTGGGGAGCAAAAACCACAGCTCTGTTACCAGCCTGAATTTGCTGTCAGAACAGCCTCACAGACTGAGCAGTTTGATCCACAGAGTGTTTAAATACAATAAAAACATAGATCTAGAAGCAACATCCTTCAGAGACTCACTTAAAATGTTTTTTTTTCCATGGAGATGGGGCCAGAATTGAATTGAACACATTGCTCTATGGTTGCTTTTCCTTTGGTATAATTTGGAGTTTAGTAACTTAGCTTTGGTTTGAAGAGCAGAGTTGGTTTTGTGTCTGACTAGCTGAACTGGCTGTAAGGAGGGGATCACAACCTGTCCCTGGAGAAGTGAGGTGCAGTTCTGGCCTGAAACTCAGTCACTGAAGCTGCTGTTTCCGTAACCTCTGTGGTTTTCCCGCAACTTCCGCAAGAGCGGCGTTCAAACAACACAGTGTGTCATTAATGGGAGAGGGTAGGTCCTCATCAAGTGCTTACCTTGGCCCTACCAGAGCAAATATTTGAAATGGCAGAGGCAGCCATGTACCCACATGGCTCTGCCTTGGTTCAGCCCCATTCCTGGGAGTCTTACAGCCGCTAAGGCGGCTCAGGGATCTTCCTCGACCGCGCTGCTGGGAGCGGTGTCCCTTTCCTTGAGTGGGGAGGGGATGGGCACAGTCTGTGTATATGAAATAATGTCCCTTTTTCCTCTAAAGAGTAAACAGCCTGGAAAAACAGTAAGATTGTATGACTACAAGACAACCTATCTCTTTATACAATGAGTCACCTACCAGAGAGCCAGGGGTGTTTATCTAGAACTCAGACCTCGCTTGCAAAAAGTAGGTAATTTTCAGTGTGCAGAGGTCTGATGATGTTTAAAAGTATTTTTGAGTGTCTCTCCTGTATCATAAAAGCTTTTAAAAGAAACTGTGGTGGTCAAGTTAGTGATTTATATACATTTAATCATGCATATGGAACAGGTGTGAATACCCTCTTCTGTAATTAAATAAACATAATAATTGTCTTAATCTAAGTAGCTGAAATTTACTTAGAATTCCATTGTTAACCACACTGGAGACGGGATTATTCCTTTAATAATATAATAATACTTAATAATCTTATTTTGGTTTCAGTTTTGATGGTTTTGCTTAGGTGTGTAGTATTGTCCAAGGCAGATACATAATGCCTAATTCAGAGTGATTTTTCAATACTATTTTTGTTAATAGCACATATTTTTTCTTATAGTAGATGATGATAATACTAGATCCAATTATCAAAGATTTCTGCTGTTATAATTAATTTATATTCACTGTGCTTACAGGGGAAAATATTTTATTGTGGGTGTTCCCCACCCAAAAATGTCTTGGCTTTTATTTACTCTTCTTTCAACATTGAGTTAAGCAGGATCAGAAGTAATTACAACTTTCTCCCCTCTCAACAGGTTTTCGAAAAATAAGTCTGGATGACCTCCGAAAGGCTTACATTGTGAAAGATGTGCAGCAATATATTCTGCATCGTTTGGACCAGGAAGAAGCCCTGAGACAACACCTCACAAAAGAAACAGCAGAAATGCTGAATCAGCTTCACATCAAAAGCAGTGGTTGCTTTTTGTATCTGGAACGTGTCCTAGATGGAGTTGTGGAGAACTTTATCATGTTACGGGAGATCCGTGATATTCCAGGAACATTAAATGGCCTCTACCTTTGGCTCTGTCAGAGACTTTTTGTGAGAAAACAGTTTGCAAAGGTCCAGCCCATCCTTAATGTAATTCTTGCAGCCTGCAGGCCCTTGACCACCATGGAATTGTATCACGCGGTGTGGACCAAAAACATGACACTGACGATGGAAGACTTTCAACGCAAATTGGATGTCCTGTCCAAAGTCCTTATCGATGGCCTTGGAAATACAAAAATCTTGTTTCACTACAGTTTTGCAGAGTGGTTGCTGGATGTAAAGCACTGTACACAGAAATACTTGTGCAACGCCGCAGAGGGGCACAGAATGCTGGCGATGAGTTACACCTGCCGGGCAAAGGATTTAACGCCATTAGAAGCTCAAGAGTTTGCATTGCATCTCATTAATTCTAATTTACAGTTGGAGACTTCAGAGCTGGCTTTGTGGATGATATGGAACGGCACACCTGTCAAAGACTCCCTGTCAACCTTAATTCCTAAAGAGCAAGAGGTGTTACAGCTGCTGGTAAAGGCTGGCGCTCACGTCAACAGCGAAGACGACCGCACGTCTTGCATCGTCCGGCAGGCCCTGGAGAGGGAGGACTCCATCCGCACCTTGTTGGACAACGGTGCGTCCGTAAACCAGTGCGATTCCAACGGGAGAACGCTCCTGGCCAACGCGGCGTACAGCGGCAACCTCGACGTGGTCAACCTGCTGGTGTCGAGGGGAGCGGATCTGGAGATCGAGGACACCCACGGGCAAACAGCGCTGACCTTGGCTTCTCGGCAGGGCCACACCAAGGTGGTCAACTGCCTCATCGGCTGCGGGGCCAACGTCAACCACACGGACCACGACGGCTGGACGGCGCTGCGCTCGGCGGCCTGGGGAGGGCACACGGAGGTGGTGTCCGCGCTCCTGTACGCCGGGGTCAAAGTGGACTGCGCGGACGCCGACAGCCGGACGGCGCTGAGGGCGGCGGCGTGGGGAGGGCACGAAGACATCGTGCTGAATCTGCTCCAGCACGGGGCAGAAGTTAATAAAGCTGACAACGAGGGCAGAACGGCCCTGATCGCAGCTGCCTACATGGGGCACAAAGAGATCGTAGAGCACCTGCTGGACCACGGTGCGGAGGTGAACCATGAGGACGTGGACGGGAGGACGGCGCTGTCTGTGGCCGCGCTCTGTGTGCCGGCCAGTAAGGGACACGCCTCGGTGGTCAGCCTCCTCATCGACCGCGGTGCTGAAGTCGACCACTGTGACAAGGATGGCATGACTCCACTACTGGTAGCCGCCTATGAAGGACATGTGGATGTGGTTGATCTGCTTCTGGAAGGAGGAGCTGATGTTGATCACACGGACAACAACGGCCGGACACCGCTTCTGGCGGCAGCCTCCATGGGGCACGCCTCAGTCGTGAATACTCTCTTGTTTTGGGGTGCAGCTGTTGACAGCATTGACAGTGAAGGTAGAACGGTCCTGAGCATAGCATCTGCACAGGGCAATGTCGAAGTAGTACGGACTCTGCTGGACAGGGGGCTAGATGAAAATCACAGAGACGATGCAGGCTGGACACCTTTGCACATGGCAGCTTTTGAAGGTCACAGGTTGATCTGTGAAGCTCTTATAGAACAAGGTGCTAGAACAAATGAAATCGATAATGATGGAAGGATACCTTTCATATTAGCTGCGCAGGAAGGTCACTATGATTGTGTGCAGATGTTACTGGAAAATAAATCCAACATTGATCAGAGAGGCTACGATGGGAGAAATGCTCTCCGGGTTGCTGCCTTAGAAGGTCACAGAGATATAGTGGAGCTACTGCTCAGCCATGGAGCAGATGTGAACTACAAAGATGCCGATGGCCGGCCAACGCTTTACATCCTAGCGTTGGAAAACCAGCTTACAATGGCTGAGTATTTTTTAGAAAATGGTGCAAACGTCGAAGCAAGCGATGCTGAAGGAAGAACAGCACTCCATGTTTCCTGCTGGCAGGGCCATTTGGAGATGGTGCAGGTGCTGATAACGTACCACGCTGATGTGAACGCTGCAGATAACGAGAAGAGATCCGCTTTGCAGTCTGCTGCATGGCAAGGCCACGTGAAGGTCGTGCAGCTTCTCATCGAGCACGGTGCTCTGGTTGACCACACTTGTAATCAAGGTGCTACTGGACTCTGCATTGCAGCCCAAGAGGGGCACATTGACGTTGTCCAGATACTACTGGAGCATGGTGCTGATCCCAATCACGCTGACCAATTTGGGCGCACCGCTATGCGGGTTGCAGCCAAAAACGGACACTCCCAGATTATCAAATTGCTGGAAAAATATGGTGCATCGACTCTGAATGGTTGCACTCCGTCTCCAGTCCACACAATGGAGCAGAAACCCTTACAATCAGTCTCCTCTAAAATGCAGTCCTTAACCATGAAGTCCAACAGTTCAGGGAGTACTGGAGGAGACATGCAGCCTGGAATGCGGGGATTATCCAATGGGCCTGCACACGCCTTCAGTTCTCCTTCGGAGTCTCCCGACTCCACGGTTGACCGTCAGAAGTCATCTTTATCAAACAATTCCCTGAAAAGCTCCAAAAATTCTTCTCTCCGTACCACATCCTCGACAGCCACCGCTCAGACGGTGCCCATTGATAGTTTCCACAGCCTGTCGTTCACGGAGCAAATCCAGCAGCATTCCCTGCCTCGCAGCAGAAGCAGGCAGTCCATTGTTTCCCCTTCTTCCACAACTCATTCCCTAAGTCAAAATCATAATTCACCGAGTAGCGAGTTTGAATGGAGCCAGGTAAAACCTAGTTTGAAATCAACTAAAGCGAACAAAGGGGGCAAAACAGACAACTCCAGCAAGTGTGGGTCAGCTGGAAAAAAAATAAAGCAGAATAGTTCCTCCCAACCCAAAGTGCTAGAGTACGAAATGACTCAGTTTGATAAACGAGTACCTATTGCCAAATCTGGCACAAGCATGCCACTGAAATCAATGCCGCCAGAGCCACAGTGCAAAATTTTGGTTCCTCCAGCTCAGCAAGAAGTTGGTCGATCTCAGCAGCAGTTCCTGATTCACCAGCAGAGTGGGGAGCAGAAGAAGAGAAATGGCATTATGACAAACCCAAATTACCATCTTCAGAGCAATCAGGTTTTTCTCGGCAGGGTTTCTGTCCCACGAACAGTGCAGGACAGAGGGCACCAGGATGTGTTGGAAGGCTATCCCCCTGCAGAGACAGAACTCAGCCTTAAGCAAGCCTTAAAACTTCAGATTGAAGGTAGCGACCCAAGCTTCAACTACAAGAAGGAAACACCATTGTAAAAGGTAACTTACCCAGTCACAAAGGAGCCAAATGCCTGCATTTCATTTAAAATGTGCTAAAATCACATTTTATTATCATTTATCATCATAATTGCTTGTGTGATGGATGTTAAAATCTTAACCTGTCAAGTATTTCCTTTGCTGTCATTTAAAAGCACCAGCCATAGAGGAATTGGATCACTGTCATGTTGTCTGTTGAATTCAGTTGCTCAAACTGGGCCCCACTGTCTTTGATGAGTGAGCTTCATGTAGCATTAATTTGGAATTTCATTTTCAAATTTAAGATTAGATGAGAATTTCAGCTCATGATATTTTCAGATACAGTCTTTATTTCATTATTTACAAAAATGCTCCTCAGAAAGTTTCTGAAGGTTCTTGTAAGTTACAGGCAACCACTTTTCTGAATGGAGATTTCAAGGGTGAAGCATAAGTATAAAATACTATTCTGAAGCTTTGATTTTATATTTCTGTTACTGTAAAGGTAATCCTCCTATAAAAGAGGTGGCTTTTCTCAGTGCAAGATTATCATCTATGTCACAGTACCAATTTTCTGACCATTCTGTTGTTCTTAATCAGTGGAGGTCATTTAGATATTTCACCTCCTCTCCAATACTGAATTTTAAGCTGAAAAGGTATTTATAAGTCTCACTTTCAGACACGAATTGTCAGTAAGCTAAAATAGTTATATTTTTCTCCCTCTTCCTTTTGAGGTGTATGTTTTTTAGGGTATTTGGAATGTGTTAATATGTTTTCTGTTGGAATTTCATAAATATGCAGCAGCATCTTTATGAAATGTGTGCCCACCTCTTATTGCCTGCTCACTTATTTTTGAAAACATTTTTATTTGTGTGCATGCGGCATTTTGGACAGCTCAGGCTGCTGCTCCTTGGAACAAGAATGTTCTTGTTCAGTTCTGACTCAGGTCATCAAAGACAGCGTGTTTCTAGGACAGTTGCAGGTGGTGCAGAATCCACACATGGAAGGTTTTCAGCTGTCAAAAACACACTAACAGGCATTTTCCCAAAACGTCCTGGAAATTGATTTTAATGGAATATATCTGTAGATGTAGCTGAGGTCCCTGGAGAATTGCAGAGCAATAGAATATTGTGCAGGACCCTGTTGGGTTGGCATTTTGGTTCAATTAAAATGTTTGAAACAATACAGTGTTTCAAAAACATTTGCAATAGAGCCTGCACATTTGTAAAACGCAAATTTTACCAAAGGGTCAGGTGAGCTGTGGGGCAGGACAGCAGAAACAGGCATAGAGAGGAATCATCAGCTGGGAGGGAAAAGTCCTTAAATCTTCATAAAATTTACAAGGACTTCAGATTCCCACAGTAGAACATCATGCCCAAACAGGATTAGAATTTATTTGTAATTTTTGCCTGCTTCTGTAAAACTTCAAAACGTATAATTAAGGATTGTATTTCCTAACTCTTACGTGCCTGCACCTGATATTCATCGCTTGCTTTCATGTTATACTTTATTGTAAATCCATTGCATGGATTCTGACACAGAATGTGTTCGTCTGACCTGACCTGTCATCAAAAGACTGGTTTTTGTGAATTTTTCCATCTTTCTTGATTTTAAAATATAAACAGCATATAAAGAAATCTGAACATTCCACATATAATACTAAAATTTGGCTTTGCTTTATCTGGAACAAATGGTGTGTTACTGAAAATTCAAGGTTTCTCTCAGTGAAGTTCTTGGTTATGCAAATGGCTCAAAAATGAGGTGTGGATGACCAAATGGTTCCTTTTGCTTTTCTCTTAACACTTTCCAGAGCGTCAGTTTAAATATGGGAGTTTAGAACAGTTCTGTGGATTATGAATTGCTTGGCACAGGCTGTAATTTACCTCCTCTTCTGCCAAATCTCAGGCAGAAGAAAACGGTCACTTCCGTGACTGGTGGATACATGAGTCACCTGTGGGGAATCACCTCAGAAATACTCCATGGGAGCACCACAGGAATGGCTTTCCTTCCCTGGCTGCTGCTTCCCAGCCTATCCCGGAAGCACTCCTGTTGTGGGGACCTTGTAGGTGCTTGGGATGGCAGAGAGCACAGGGAATCAATCCCAGGACTGGGGTTAGGCAGGAAGCACTTTTCCTCCTCAGGTTTGTGTGCTTTTGACTTTTAATTGGGGATGATACAGCTCCATTTCTGACAATACTGTTTGTGTTACAGGCTATTTCAAAGCTTAATGTTATTATTTTATTTTATACTTCCAGGCCAATTCCATGATGCTGTGAACAGAAGCGCTTCTGCTCCCGATGATTTATCAGCTGGCTGGGATGAAAGCAAACAATGCTTGTTTAGTCCACCTAGAAATTCAAGAATGTGATTCCTACAGTACAGTTACCTTAATTACTGTAACGTGCCTACATTTTCAGGCTGCCTTCTCAGTATAACCCTCTGTGCTTCAAAGTTTTATTTTGTGTACTTTGTATTTAATACACAGAACGAGCACTTTTCTAAATTGCAGAAAGATATATGCTGTATTTCCCTGACCACAGCTGAAAATGGTAAGAACCAGGAATTCTGATTTCCTATTCCAGATCGCTTGGTAGAGGTGCATGTGCCACAGTGAACTGTGTTAAGGAAAAGGCAGTGCTTTTTGTATTTATTTTTCTGTGGCTAAAAAGCAATGAGTTTGTCACATTTGCATTGTTGTCATGTATTGTCAGTTCCCCGTGTACTTCAAAAGGTTCCCTCCAGAATTACAAGTCTTGTAACAGTATTTTATAAATACTGCACTTGTGTGTTCTGTCTGTGTAATTGCTGTTCAGTGGTGGCAAAGAAGTCGGACTACAACCACCTGCAGTGTCTTTGGGATTTTTAAGAGGCAAACATCTACTCTCTGGTACTACAGCACCAAATCTGGATGGCAGACTGGGACCACTGAAAGCAATAGGCAAATTTTGAACACTTGGTCTTCAATAGCCTCTGTTATTGCTACGGTGATGAGGTAACTAATATGGGTATGTCTGAGGTGCTAAAAGGTCTGATCTTGCTTTCTTGTATATCTCTATACATTAGCAACAGCTCTTTCTCTTTTCCAAGGTAAAGGACTATTTTTGGGAATGTCAGTAAAGCAAACCATGGAAAATACAGAGCCTTTGTGAGTGAGGCTGAGAGAATATGCAGCGAGAGTGCAGTGGAAAAGCACAGCGACAGCGTTGCCTGGGGAGTGCAGAGATGCCTGAGTTAGCCCTGTCCTGAGACAATAACTCCTTAAAGCACAAACTTGTATGAATGTGGTTACTGCTTCATGGGGATTAGGTAGAGCCAGCGTGTCTCTGTACCTGGAGCACGGTTAATCAGCAGTCGGGAGAGCCCATCTATGGATAATGGAAAGCTGGTTTCCCACTCTTACAGCAGAAAGATTTTACTTGTGTGAAAGAGAGCAAAGTCAAGGTCATTGTTGTGAAAGTGAGCAGTGTGAGTTTTCCCTTTGAATGTGCACATCTTACTTGCACAGTTCTGCAAGTGATAAAATGAAACAAGTGGGTTCTTTTCTCCTGCAAATGCAAGCTATATTCCAGTATTCACCATTACACAGCCTTGCTCTTTAGAAAATAAGCCTATTTTTGTATGTAAGTATTTCTTCTAAAGGCTTGGGTTTCATCTTTTTCATACTCTAATTCTGATCATTCCAGAAATACGATGATAGAGAGCTGAGGTTATTTTTCGTAGGTGATTAATTAGATGCTTAAACTTTGATGAATGGCCCCTGGATGTAGATGTAGTGCATATTCTGAGGCACTGAAGGGCTCCATGTCTGGTTATTATGATCAACCCTCATCAGAATCCTTTTTTTTTTTGTAAGTCTTGCACCTCCGTTCTTACTTGCTTTTTCCTAAATGTAAAAAAAGAATCTTTTATAGTCAGGCGTTCAGCGTATAGTAAAAGTAGATGTTAGAAGCTGACACGTGGCAATATGGATTATTCTGAATGTTTCATGTATTGAATTTCTTGTCCCTGTGGGACAATTATAAAATAAACATAACAGGAGTCTGGCAGAACGGCCTTAAGAGGGTTAGTGGTTTAGAAAAGAGAAAGTACCAAAATGTTCTCAGCAAACTTGTTCCAAACCTCAAGTATAGTACATTTGCAGTACTGTGCAAGAACATGACTTTTCTTAGTGATTAGATGTATGTTTTGTTCTGTGGAAAGGGATCCTTGAATGCCAACATTTTTTCTACTGACCTTGACTGTCATTGGGATTGTATTTATTTAATTTTATTGTGTTGTTATTAATTGCACCTTGTGGACAGAGGACGTAAAAATATGGCCAATTTCACAAGGGGCCACAACTTACAGATAGTCTGGTGGGTTTTGTGTGAATAGTATTTACATTTGAAACAGTCACTGGGGAAACCCTCTCTCCAAATCAGCAGAAAGTAGACCTGTAAAAAATGTTTTCAGAGTGACAATTCTGCCGCATTTTGAATATCCCTTTGGAACGGGGCATGAATTGCTTTAAATCATCTATTTTCTCAGAAGGTCTGTGTAATGCCACATTGCTGTTGAGTGTGATTTTTAGCATCACCATTTGTGAGGGGTTTGTGTGCCAAGCAAACAAGAAATTCTGTTCCCCCCTTGTTCCCTCTGCTCTGCCCTTTCTCATCTGTAAATGCAGTGGAGGTGAGCAGAGAGGTGTAGCTGTGCCTCAGCACAGCTCCTTCTGCCAGGCCAGCAGTTTTCACCACCCAAAAAACCTGAATAAAACAGGAATCCTGTTTCTCTTCATCCCATTTCGCTGATCCTTCCAAGGTCATCTCCACAAGACATCCAAAATTCTTGATGGGAGAGCTGGGGAAAAAGACTGTTTTGTGGACACGGATATCAGTACTGTGTGCATGTGGAAAAACTCATCTGGAGAGAAATGCATTAAGAGATACAGAGGCACAATTGATGCATTTTTGTCTTCTCTCTGATCAGTATTGAAAACATTACAATTTCTTTAACATTAAAAAGGTGTTTTCCCTCAGTTACTCTGCTATGCAAATGTCTGTTATGCTTAATACTCCCCATCTGAACTCCTCAGTTAACTTGGTTTGCAGATAGACTGTTTTTTCCTGGAGTGGGTTGTAAATAGCCTTTAATGTACATTGAATGAATTTCACATTGTAAAATTTTTATTTTATTCCTTGTATTATATTAAGCAAAAATCCCTGTGTATATTAAAGTGCATAATAAATATATTTGCTTTTCAGCAGACATCTAACTGTTTTAATTTTTCTACCTCATTTCCTGGGACATTTTAGGAAAAGGTTATTAAACTTGATTAACTTTCATGTAGTACTGAATGAAGCATGATGTTTGTGTCCAATAAGCAGCCCAGGCTAGCAAACCTCAGACCCTGGCATTAATTCCTGTGGCTTTGAGCATATGTAGGAGAAGATTTGCTGCGTGTCCTTCTGTTTAAAGGGACCATTATATACTGTAAATACCACGAGAGCAAATAAATTCACTGTTTCAGTTGCTGTAAGTTCTTTACAAGTTCAAATGGGTTTTGTTAATTACTGCCTTGATGAGTGTTTCTCTGTAGTATTTTCAGCTTAAGCAAAAGCTCTCTTACTGATGGTGGCTACTCATTTTTCTTGAATGTGTTATTAGAAGAGATAGGGGAGAGAAGTTTTCTGGTCCTTGCAATAATACCCTTTGGCCCTGTGATTTTGTCTCACTTCTTCATATCGTAGAGCCACCATGAGTTCTCTGCAGAGGGTTTTTGAGCGTGAAGGAGGAGTCTGGCTGTGCCTTCTGCAAATGATGCTTCAGGTTTACCCCCCAGGTGTTCTGCTTCACACAGATTCCAGCAGCTGGTACACATGGATCAACTGATTCCTAAGATCAGGTGAATGGCAAAATTGTCATTATCTGTGGATTTGTTTTCAGTGGGTTTCTGTTGTTTCTCACAGCAATTATTGACCTTTTGTTAAGTTCTCTATCTGAAATAGCAAAGTATGAGATGTGTTAATTCAGTGGCTATTTTTCATGGAAGCAAAGAATTTTCACTGAATTAATCTCTAAATAAGTTCTATTACATTCCAGAGACAGACACTTTCTTCAGATAAGCACTGTAATAATATTTAAATAAAATTATTCAACACCTGTTTTTAATCTCTTATTCTATGGAATATACACAATCACATTAAATAATGCTTCACATCTTCTGTGAGATCTCTGCAACAATTTGGCTTGTGTATTACATGTATTTTCCAAAAGAAAGCTGAGAATGGTTGGCATTGTAAAATAAAGCCTTTTCAGCTGGAGGCCCTTGGAGAGACAGCAATGAGAGTTTGGCCTTGATCTAAATCCTAATCATTTTGTGCTACAAAGAGTCACAGAAACAGGGCATGGGACTGAGAAATCTAGTTGGCAAATAATTTTGATAAAGAAGTCCCCAAATGTGTATGTAGGTAATTTAAACAGGTTGACCTTTAGAATTCAAATGTAATTTGCTAGTTGCAGGGACAGAATAAGGTGCTGAGGTCTGGTTGTTTGTTTTAATTTTTTATTTCCCCCAATAAATTTTTTGATGTAACAGCTTTTAAGCCTGCATCTCTTAGGGGAAAAGTTATTCTGGAATATTAAGATAAGTAATAAAATTCTCTCTTCTTAGAGTTAAGGCTGTGAGTAGAGCTATTGTTTGCTTGTTATGTCTTGGTGAACATTAGGCGATCTCATAGAGAGACTTTAAAACTCAAAACTTTATCCATAAATGACAGAGTGGGCCTTTATTATTATTTATTCTGTCATTTTCCATTATGCTGGCTATCCAGTTCACCATTGTGTGTTCCCCAAGAACAAAACATTCCAGTCTTGCTCCAGCTTTAATAATAGTGTGATAGTTCTGTTGCTGTTTTTCCATACTGCTCGCACGAAAGGTGTTATGTTCACCAGTAAATCCCAAAGCACTTCACAGAAAACACAGGAGAAATACTGAGATGAAGATGCATTTTCTCTGTCAGTCACTGAACCGGCTCAAAACAACGTCAGGAAAAGCCCCTGGGCCTCTCCCAGCACTAGGCAATTCTGCCGCCTTGAATAACCTGTTGTCTGGCATTAACTCATCTCCTGCCTTTTTTTTTTTTTCCCCCTCAGTTTCTTTTTTTAGTTGCTTTTTGTGCATTTGCAGCTCGCTGGAGGCTGTCCATGCAGCTGGGTGCTGCCAGCTCCAGCTCCTGGCCGGCTGCTGGAGCTGTGGGAGAGGAGTCAGCTCTGCTCTGGAGGCAGCAGATTCCTGCAGGCTTGGGCCAGGGACCACCTCGCTGTGTCTGGCCCGTGCTGAGCAGCATGGCACGGCGGGAGAGCTTGCCAAGCTCTCTCTGGAGTTGTGCTCATTTTTCCAACTGCAATCAGAACTTTCAAAAAAAAAAAGAAAAAAAGAAAATAAAAAACCAGGCTTATGCGGGAGCCTCGTTGACAGGTGAGAGCTTTGTGAGAGGCAGCACTGAGCATGCATCCAAGCCTTCGTATCCCCGTGCCAGTTTTTTGCTAATGTAACACTCTGAATTGAATGGGAGATAAAGCACTCTGAATGTTTCTGTCTATGCTGACATTTCACGTCTCCCCTGTGCCTTGGTTAGCTGTCAGCCTGCTGATGAATTAATGGGGATGCCTGTTTCTGAAGGCTGTCATTTGATGGTATTCATGGTGTGGAGAGACAAGATCCTTCTATAGGCACAGTGCTTAAAGCAGAGAAGTTTTTCAGAAGCTGGATAGGACCAGGTTGCATACTTTCCCTTCCAGCTGGACTTCTCCGTACAGGAGTAGGAGCAAAAAGCACCTGGACTGGTGATGTACAAGGTTCAGTTGCATGAGAAGAAAGCAGGGAGGAAAGCTTCACATCATCTCTGAAGCCTTCAAAATGCAGCTCACTCTTTGCCGTGTCTAAAAACTTTACTGGTAAAGCAAATCTTGGGATGATTAGAGGGTGCATAATGAAGAGTCCCCGTTTGGCTGCCGGAGCTGTTCGCTGCAGAGCGGGAGCGAGGCAGAAGCGCATTCGCTCCGAGTCTGTTGCAGTGTTGGCCTGGTAACACCGTGCTTAATTCACTCTACTTGTGCTCTGCTGAGATTTCCCACAAGAGCACTGGATGGAGTTGGTTTTGAAATGCTTTTGCTAATCACTTTTTTTAACATGCAAAATTAATGAACAGAATTATTCAGGGACATTCTTATTTATATGGGGTCGAGACCTCAGCAGTTACAATCCACTTCCATAATAGTATTTGAAGAGTGTGGTTCCCTTCACCTGAGGAAAGGTAGCAAAATCTGTGCCTAAACTGATACTAAAGTGCCTTTTGGCTCACACTGCTGGCTCATTTACATGCAGCCTATTTTCTAAAAAGGGTAAGTCTTTCCTCTTTGCCAGGATGGGATGATGGATTTAAGAACAGCCATTTCAGGACACACCAGAAATTCATCCAGCCCTGCAATCTGTCATTAGCAATGACCAATATCAGATGTGAATAGAAAAGTACAACAACAGGGTAAATTTTCAAATATTTTTTCCTCTGAATGTTCTCTAGCTGTTTGTGGTTCAGGGATTTCCCAACCCAGAGACAATGTCTTTATCATTAATATTTTCTGTGTCAGTCAGTGCTAGCTAAACCAGGAACAAGTGGCTGAGATTGAAAAAGTGCACTGTAATTTATAAATAATATTTGTTCTTTAAGACTGCTGGACTATCAGCTACTGAGCACACATTTAAAGCCATGAGTAAATCTATACCAAGTCTCTATACGTCCAAAAGAATTTGGTCTGGAATAAATGTGGAGCAATTCATATGAGCATTATACAATGCAGAAAGTAAAGGTACTATTTGAAGCATAAGGATTTCCTTGCATCTGCTGAAAACCTGTTTTGCAACAAACTAGAAGGAACATTTCTGTGCCCCAGATCCATGTAGGGAAGTTGGTTGATTTTTTGCATAGAGACAAGACAATCGGAAGAACATCAGAGTTATTCTTCCCTTATTAACAACACAAACAAACTTGAATAATGATTCACCGCCTCTCCAGCTCTTAGCCAAAGCCATCAGATGCTGGGAATAGGGAATGCACACTCTCAAAAATGAGTGTTTTCCAGACTAACAGTGGGCACAAAGGGGAGCACAGGTGCAGGAGCATATTTCCATGGTGCTGCTCAGCAGTGCCGCTGTGCAGCACACCAGGAACCAGGTGAAAAGGAAAATTACTCCAGCAGATGTACTCCCTCCTGTGTTTCCTAAGCTCCCAGTTTGCCAAGCCGTATCCCCAGGATAAAGCACTTTCCCTGCAGAAATAATGACTGTGTTTGACTTTTCAATCTGTTTTCATTTAACTCTGGGATTTTCACAGATCACATGGACAGTGACTAGAAGTTGCCAAGTAGCATCGAGCTGCTTTAAACTTGATATTCCCCACGCTCCTAATCTACTCCTTCAGAAACAAAACAGGTTTCCACAACTTAGGTAACACCATGGCCGAAGTTTTCCCACTCTGGCAGGACCGCTAGGCTGTGGGCACCGTGCCTCACATGGAAAAAACAGTCTCAATTAAATCTGCTCTGTTCTCATTTAGGCATCCTAATTATTATGGGGTGGGGTGGTGCTGAGCGTGGAGATGGACAGAGAGAGGATGGATGTGGAAAAGAGGCGTGGTCTGCACATGTATGTTTGTTGCATGCTGGGGGAAGCACGGAATACGTTGTTTGAACACCCAGCTCCATGGTGGGCAGCACGGGCTAACCAGAGAGCTGCCCTTCAGTAACAAATGAGAGGTGAGACTGGGAATCAAAGCCTTCAAAAACACACCAGGGGCTCGTTTTTGGCACACCAGAGGAGGAGCTGTCAGTGCAGAGCACGGGGGCATGGCAAGAGCCATACTAGAAGGGTTGTCCTCGGGGTGGATATAGCACAGGATGTGAGGTATGGGGGTTTCACCTCCTGAGATGAGATAAGCATTGCTTATCTACCCAAGAGGTTGCTGAGACTGACAGACGAGGCCCTGAAAAGTTATGTGTGTGATCTGAAGTTAGGTGTGATCTGAAGACCAAGTTAGCGACAGTGTCTTCATCCTCCTCCTAATGTAGTCTGGGCTGTCCCCTGCTTGGGAACAGCTGGTGGGAGGACTTGGTTTGGATATCAGGGCCCTGCCGTAGCCTTAGGGTAGAAAGCAGGCTAGCACAGCGTGACTCCTCCCTTCGGAGGAGGACTTTAATCCATGCATGTATTCGTTTGAAATTACATACGGCTATTTAAGTGTGTTTCTTCCATTTTGGGGATGTTTTGGGGAAGTGTTGTGCAATTAAGACCAGTAGTGGCTGGTTGTGTGCAGCACTGCTGGGGCTGCAGTGTGGTCACTGCATCCTGAGCTGGAGCACAGCAGCTTCCACAGGGATAACTCCCAGCCACCGCCCGGACTGAGGGCTGCCAGCAGGGTTGGCTCCCCTGGGAACAAGCTGAGGGTTATTCAGAGAGCTCGAATCTCTCTCTAAACATGAAACGCAGCCAGTTTATGACACACAGTTCATCCTCTGTTAGCCGAGATGAATCAGGGAGTCTCCAGGTACACTCCCTCAAGCATCAGCGCTGCGGGATGTGCGTGGGAATGCCGTGCACAGAGGCCAGCAGGTTTCTTGGCCCCAAGGCAACGCTGGCTTTTCCTGACCTGTGCTGGCTCCTACGGGGCGCTTTCATGCGGGCGCTGAGCAGGCAGGAGGAGGTGGTGAAAACCAGCACGGCATCCTCGGGGACAGGACCAAGTGGAGAGACCCCGCGTGTCTCAGCCCAACCCCGGGGCTGCGGTCAGCACAGTGCCCATCTCCACTTTCTTCCCGAGGAAGGTGGGCCCACCTTCTTGGCAGGATTTTCCCCTCCAGCACCGGGTTCAGAACAACATCTCTGCTCGTTTTCCATAAGCACTTGAATCCCCAAATAACTGTTCAGACTGAAGTTTACTGTATAGTGAGAATTGGTTTAGTTTAAGGCAATCCAAATGGAGCATGATGGAATACATACTTCTTCACTCACTGTTACTATTTCATCTGGCAGTGGGTGAAGGATCTTTAGGAATGGCTGACTAAAAAAGGAAAGCTACTTCACACAGCAAGAATTTCCATATTGCTTTTAAAAATTAGTTAAATAAAATGAAAGAAAGCGACCCTGAGTCCCTTTCCTCCTAGCAGACTGCAGCGTCTCAGAAAGAACAATGCAATATCATGTGTGAAAATGCAGGCATAACTCTCAAATGCTTTCCCTATCTCTGCTTTTATTGCTTCAATAGCAGCTTATGAAACATTAGTGCAAAAAGACTCAAAGCATGAGTCTGAAAAGACACAGAAAACAATAAAGTAAATCCCACGGGAACAACTGTCGCTGTCCTTCAGCATTCCATTGTTCAGTGTGTAGGACCAGAATGACTGTCATTTATCACTTATTGATCACTTTATTACTAGGCATTAGTACAGGAGCTCTGTAGCTGAAATTTCACTGAAAGAACAGTGTTTTATTGCCAAGTTCAAAACCCATGAAAAAATACTTCCAGAAACATTTATGATTGCATTTAACCTGTGAGAAATCACAGAGGAATACGGTTTGGCCAGTCCTTGGCATTAACCAGATGCAGAAGGATTCAGGCTTCTCCATTGTACAAGAAAACTGCTCACATATTCCTCTTTCATCCTAGGGGACAGCTTAAAAACTGATTGCAGGCTTTCTTGCCACTATCCTTTTTTTGCTCTTGGACCAGTCCTGTGCACAAGCTGGGCTTAAGGAAAATAAAATATGTTTATGTCTGCGAGATTAAATATGCTTTGGCTGTAGCCATGAGTTAGCCCCAGCTGTGGCACTGTGCTAAACTTGTGCTGTATCCTGATCCTGAGGCATGGTGACAGGGAAAAACCTTGAGTATTTGCCCCATCCCATATTTATGCTGTTTTTTCTCCACTGGCTTTGCAGACTTTCATAACCACAAGACATTGGAGATTGTGCTGGCAAATTGCAATCTAGATTTAAAACATATCTACGCATACACTCTCTTTTCAAAGATCTTACATCCAATGGAAGTTTGGCCCTGTGAAATTATGATTATAGTACAGTATTTTGATGACTATAAATGCTATTAAGACTCGGGGCCCAATACAACTGCAGTCATTACAGACCCAGAGAAATTGTTTTCAGGCTTGTGCCAACAAATTATGATTCATTTCTTTGTTGTGGTGCAAGCTGGTTTCTGAACACGTTCCCCATTAGCTCTGCCCATGCAGTCACTGGACACTCCACAGGACTCATCCATCCTCCCTTCCACATCAATGCCTGCAAAATGCAGTGTGCAAAGCTCTGTGTGGCTTCCTTCCCTCTAGCTTTACCTCCAAACTAGAAAATGCTTCTTTTTTAACCACTCTGAGGAGGCATTTGGGACCAGCAAAGATGAGGCTACTGCTGTCTTTTATAGCAATTACCTATATAATTATATACATAACATATACATTTTTTATTATACATTGCTATATATATGAAAATAGCAACAATTCATCTAAATTGAACTCTTCTGTGGAAAGAAGACTCAGAATCCGCTCCAGTTTTAATTTTCTGCAAAGTTTGAAATCACTGAAGCGTTTTCTTTTGTGATTTTGTTACTTCAATTTTTTAAAGCAAAACTTACAGAAGTAAAAGGCAGGCATAAAAATGGGGGGCTTGAGATGAGCAGGCAGCATTTTTTAGCTGATTTGATGCTAAAGTTTAGATTAAAGCTCCCCTTTAGATCTCTAGGTCAGGGTGGCTTTCAGGTGTTGAGCCTGAAGTCTTTAAACACAAGAAGTTTAACCTTCACCCAGCTTTAATTCTCCAGTCTTTTTCACCATATGAGCTTGTAAACCTACCAGGCGCCAGGTTTTCCACAGTGTAGGTTTTTGCCTGCTTTCAGCTTGCTTTATTCATCAAAATCACTCGGATGTATGAGCAAGCATATTCCAGTCTCTCGTTGCTCTGCTTCCTGGCTTTCCTCTGGCTGCCATCCATCAGGGACATGGGAAGAGGCACAGACACGACTTGGCTTTGTGGGGAGCAGTGGTGAGGCTTAAAAGCAAGTGAGACGGCACCAGAGAGTGTGGGGGAGGAAGCTCATTTCCTCCTCTGGCATATTTTCCCCTTGATTTAATCATTCCAAGCACCCTATGGATCTAAAACCTGAGCACGGGCGCCTTATCTGCTGAGGTGTAACATTTCAGAGCTTCTGCTCAGAATAAACAAAATGAGGCATGTGTGCTTTCACAGAATATATTAGTTTGTATTTTTGGAGCATTTTTGGTCCAACTGAGGGGAGTCAGCTCCATGGCCACAAAAAGCACGTAGCCCTGGGAGCTGGTGTGTCCAACAGGCAGGGATTATAAAGCCTGATGCCTTGTCCAGGAACAAAGCTACAAGGGGAGGTCATACATATGTAAGGAAGAGTTTTTTAGGATGAGGATGGTGAAACAGGTTGCCCAGAGAGGTGGTGGAGGAGTTGTCCTTGGAAACATTCATGCTGTGGTTAGATTGGGCTCTGAGCAGCCTGACCTAATTGAGGATGTTCCTGCTCATTGCAGGGGAGTTGGTCCTTCCCAACCCACACCACTCTGGGATTCAGATTGCCCAGAAAACCCATCAGGTTTATAATCCTCAAGTATAACCAAATTTCCTTTACACCTAGAGTAGCTTCATTGAAGTTAACTTCAGATTGGTGCAGTTGGAGCCATCAGTGGTCAGGAAAAGAAAGGTAATCTCTATTTGTAGGAAGATGTTACGGTGAACTCTGCTGACCTGATTTATAAGGACAGAAATAATGCCTTTGTTCCTCCATAAGAATGGATCATTGTGTTTATTTTAATCACAGCAAACTGTTTGGAGCTGGCTACAGGAGATGAAGTAGCTGCTGTGAGCTCACTCTCCATGGGTCAGGAGTTACATCCTTTTGTCTTAAAACCTCCAACAATACCAGCTTCCAAACAGTTAACGAGCCTGGTAGAAGATCATACAAATTTGGCATCTAAGGCAGCTTTCATGAGACTGAAAGTGATGTTGTACAGAGCTTCTGGTGCCGTTACTTACTGCATTACAATCATTTCTCTCTTCCTTAGAGCCACAACTCTGCCTAAAGTCATATCACCTACTGCTGTGATCAGATTTCACAAGTTAAGCAGAGTCACACCAGATCTGTGGGTGATGGGAGCCCTTAAAAATACATCTAGTGCTGCAGGCAAAGGCATCTGAGTCTCAGCTGGGTGCCTGTGCTGCTTCTTGGGGGTCTCTCGAGATGGATTAAAAGATATTTTTGGCACAAAGCATGACTGCAATATGAAGGAAGAAGGGTGCAAGAAATGCTCCTTCTCTTTTTAGTCTCTTTAATCCCTTTTTACTTTTGTCCTCCTGTTCTCCCCATGCCTTGTGAATGAAAACCTTCTCCTGAGATGCTCTGTCACCTCATCTTGGGGGCAGGAGTTTGTTGTGCTGCCTCCCCAGAACTGATAAGGTGCCTCTCTACTTCCCTGCTGGTGCTTCTTCATTCCTCACCACCAGCTTTTTGACAGACAGACAGACAGAAATGTCACTACTAAACCAAACCCAGTTGCTAATGATATTATTATTATTATTATTACTATTATTGTTATTATTATTTTAGTTAGAGGCACAAAAATGTCTTTCTTCCTAGCAGAAGGAACTTAGCAGAGGTTCCTTGAGTACTTAAGACCTGCAGAAAATGATAGTTCACATCCTCCTGTATCCTTCTTTTATTAAAGCAAATGTTAAAGCTAATTACATAGACCCCGGGGCAATTGCTGGCTCCATTCAGACACAATGAGTGTTAACGAGAACGATGCTTTTTTTTTAATTCACCATAAAACAAGGCCTGTTGCCTCCAGCTCTCTGCTGCATAAACCCTGGGATGTATTTTTATGTCTTTCCCTTTGGTTTAGCATTGTCTTGCAGAGAGTGTTTGACAATAACCTTTAATTTGAGGGGATGCTGCTGCAGACTGTAGTTAAGGCAGCCAGTTGGGTGTTGGGTGTTGTTTTGTTGTTGTTTGTTTGTTTTTTTAAAGGCAATCAACCATCAGCAGAATATTTTTAAAGACCAGGAGACCTCCTCCTTGTTAAGGTGTTTAGAGATGTCTCCTAGAGCTTTTTTCCTTGAGAAGATAACCTTCTTTTTAAATATATTAAATATATCAAGGTATTCTATAGATTGTCTTCTTAAAGGTGACTTCTTACGGTTTTGCTGATGTAACAAAAACAAAACTGGGAAGTGTTTTGATTGTAGCAGGGCTCAAATTTCATTTTGAAGGGGAAAACGCCTTTTAATTATTTCTGAAATAATTGCTTGTGATAATACAATCTCCTTTGTAATGTTTAGACAGAAATAGTTTCTATATAAATAGAGACATTTAATGTAAGAGTAATCTCATCTTTGTTTTGAGCACTGTGATACTTCAAGCCCTATTACAGGATCAAAAGGTTTTCATATCAGCAGATAGCTGTTAAAAAATTTTAATGATAATTTAAGGCCTAATTAGTTAGTTTGTAATACTTAACTAATATCTTTACTACTTCAAGACTTGCTAAGAAAGAGAGACAATAGCTCTGCCAATTTAAACTAAAGGAACTCATAAAATATGAATTTGAAAGGGCTGCTTAAAAACAAAAAGTAAAGGTTCTCTTATTTAAAAACAAAAAAACCTTTTTAAATTGAGCTAAATTAGAATGTGCTTTCAGCTTTGAAGAGTTCCTGAGACTGGCAGTAACTGCATCAATGGATTTCCACACAAACCACAGAGGAGGGCAGTAATTGTGGCTTTTGTTTTACAGAGAGGAAAGTCAAAGAGTGGAGGAGGAGGTGCTGCAGAGGGCATCCCATCCAGATGCCAAGGAATGGCCGAGTTCTCACCCAGTCAGTGAAAAAGAGGATATAAAAGTGATATTTCCACTTCTTCTGCAACCATGGGCTTGTTCCATCCATGAGGATTATCAGTGATTCTGACAAGAGCAGGAGATTGCACAGCAATCAAATAAAGGGGGTTACATTTGCTGTCGCTAGGATGGTTTCTGGGTGGAGAACAAGGGAAGGTGTGAGATTTATGGTGTGGAAACCAAAATCCAGGCAAGGTTCTCAGCTTTGTTTTATCAATGCTGCTCAACACTACACTCTCTACAGTGCATACAGTATTCCTTGGATGGGAAAAAAAAGGGCTAATATCACCTGCTTTCTCCAAAGCAAGCTCACCCTCATCATGGAGATACGGATTTGTGGACAAGCACAAACTTTTTCTGAAAACGTTTTTATTTGTAGGGCTCTAAAACAGAACCATGGAATGTTTTGGGTTGAAAGGGATCTTAAACATCATCCAGTTCCACACCTCGCCCCGGACAGGGAATGTGAGCTGCGTAAGTACCAGATGAAAAAATAAAACATTTGTAAGTGTGCTTCAAGAGGGCTTTCTGGCCTGCTAGGAAACTGGTTTAAAGACTTGCAGCTTCAGCTATCTTCAGGATTACACAAGTTGAGCATCTCTGATGGGACTTCTGGTCAGTGGGTTAATGGTTACAGTGTACTGTTTCAGGGTTTATGAACTCCCACGTGTGTGGTGCTAAATTGCTTGTGCCTTGGTTTAGCAGAGGGAAAAAAACCTCTGACATTGCACCTGCTACTTTTGATAGAGTCATAACAGTTCATACCAGCCAGCTCAGAGCCATTGTGCAGGAAAACTTGAAAATGGGATGGTTTAGATGGGATAGCAGAGCTCTGAAGAGAACTAGGCACAGCAATTATGATATATGTATTTTTAATTAAATTTCATAGGTTTTAAATATAGTTTCAAGCAGGGAGAATTCCCAAGGCTACCAATCATTTTGCATCACTTATAATATCCGTAAAGTGCTGCTGCCTTTCATCAAGTTACTGCAAAAAAAAAAAAAGAAAAGAAAAGAAAATCCTTGAGCAAAATGTAGAAGATTTATAGCTCTGGAAAAGTTTGCAAGAATGACAATGTTGATATCCAAACTTCAGTTTTGGCACTGTTTGCTGTTCATTTAATCTTTCTGCTTTAATCTCAGCAAATGAAATTGACTCAAAACCTCTGATTTTTGTTACTCTCCAAGCTAATTCTAGGGCCAAAAAAAAAAAAATCTGTGATGAATATGCCTGAAGGATAATGGAAATTGCTGTGCTTGGTGTTTGCATTAGTGTAGAGTGTGCTTTGTACTATATATGCAAAAGTGCTGCTGCTTTATCATCATATGTGATCTTCTGCTATAATACTTTCCTAGTGTTTCTGTTTGTATTTAATTTCTCCTTGATATCTGTAGAATACAACTTTCCAGTGGCAATATCCTGGTAAAGAAAAGCCCAGGGATATATTTCTACTGAGCAAAACCTCCAAAAAGAAAGGGAAAACAGATAAAGTTCCCCCAGAAGAAACAGCTCCTCTAGAAGATTCTGCTATTGGAGATCTATAATTACCTAATCTCTCCCATCCTGGTATGAAGCATATAATTAGCTGACATCCTCCCTCCTCTTGAAAGGGAACAAATGCTGCATGGATTCAATTAGAAAATTATTAAATAAAGTATTGCTGGAGCTCAGTGCAAGGAGGAACCTGAAGGATTCTAATATTTCCTCTCAGTATCTCAGCACCTGAGGCAATCACATCCATCGTATCTTCTAAGTTGCTCAAAGCAAGGGCTCCAGCAATCCAGGGAGGCAAAACATGAATCAGGAAAAATTGTCGTGTAAATAAACTGGCAGACAATGCCAATGAGAATACATTTTAAATAATAAAGCTAGGAATGACTCCTGTTCACCTCTGAACCTGAGCTTTTCTTTAACATGGCCAAGAAAAACTACCTGAGCAAGTTCCATGGCCTCTGTAACAACAGTCATTAGACAGTATTGTTTATCTTTATATTAAACAGTATTATTATCCCTTTGAATGGAATTATGAGAGCATTGTGGGAAGGCTACAATAATTGTTAAAAGCTAATAATACATATTGACTTTGATGATTTGTTAAATTAATGAATCATTATATACCTCAGATACACAATAACTGTGATTCTGGCAAGTATCAATTTATAACTTAACTGTAGCAAGATTGAACTTAATGGAAAAACTATTAAAGAATGTGCAGTCTTCCAGAAAATAATGCTACCACGTGCAGTGAAGACTGCAGAGCCTCTAGCTTCTAACCTCTTCCCTGGCTTCCCCATATCTGAAGCAGATCTTTTGTTAAGTCAATTAATGAAATTAAATTATAAATTAAAGACAACTGCAGGACAAAATATTCTTTATAAGTCATTTTTATATATGTGATAGATAAATAGATGAGAAAACTTGAGCAATTATAATTCTATGCACTTTGCTAAACAGTTGCAGCTGTAGTGAGCTTTCATTCACTTATGGAGGTACAGCTAATTAAAATGCCAGCTCCACACTTCATTTCCACAAATGAGCAATCCCAGCACTGGGGTTTGTGCACAGCAAATCCATATTTGTAATCTGGAGTCAGCCATGGAGGCTGCAAGAGTAGTTTTTCCACAATCACAGTTATTTTTTCCAGCACATGAGCCCTGAATCTGGTTCCAATTTTCCTGGCTGTGTGCATGGAGTATTATTCCTGACAAATGCTGTCTCTCTGAATGCTTTGGGGCTTGCCATGTGTCAGCAGGAGCCCTGTGGCCAACTGCAGGCTCCATCCCTGGCCCAGTGGAGTACAACCCTTGGCACTGTACAACCTCTGTGGAAAATGCCAATTATTTCTACTCAAACAGCACAGATACGGAGATTTACAGAGGTACGTGCATATCTCTGCCAGTTAGGTCTATGTGGTACACAGTAAGAAAAGAAACTGGGAAAGGATTTGAGAACTCAGCCTTTCCTCCAAACTCAGGGATGCACCAGCCTGGCAGCACTGTGTGATGTGTTTATGGTGACAGCTGTGGGTCTTCGGCTGGCATTATGCCAATTTACTAGGAAAAAAAACTACCCATAGCTTTTAAGATGGGCTTGTATTAGCCCTAAACTTCAAAGAACTTGTTTCTAAGTTGGTAAACAGAGTTTACTGGGTTACCTCATGGAACTTCTATAAATAACATCCCATGCTGGCACAATGCTATCTGTTCTGCTGTGGGTTTAAAACAGACTTGTCCTGCTGTAATTCCTGATTTTTCTTTGCTAGCATCCAGATTTTTTGCTTATGGCAATACACAGAGGAGAGGTAGAGGAATATTAGCAGGAATGGAGTTTTATGACAGCTGTAAAAATAGTTGATTCCATATACCTTTGTGCTTTGCAAAGCATTAGTAACTGGATCCTGGCTACAGCATGTAATTACATTGCTTGATGCATTGTTGGGCATTAGTAGGATTCCTTCCATCTGTCTAATATTTCCCATCCAAGAATACTATCACATTTTATTACAGCCATTTAAAAATTCCTGATCCTTTTCCAGGCTCACTCTGGGTGTGATGATACAGAATTTCACCCAAAATATTTTAAAGGCGAGCTAAGCATTAAAAAGCAGGCATGGATAGTATTTTTTATTACTAATGTCTCAAATTTATGCTTTCTCTGGTGTAAAATAATTTTGGGCTCATTAAATACAACCAATCCTCTTATTTTTATTTTCACAAAATCATCAGTCAAATACAAAAATGCTTATCAGAGACCGAGGACTTCACAAAATAAAAAATTAATTAATCCATGTTCTCTCATGTTAATTATCTATTAAATTAGCTCGCTCCATAGGCAAATAACTTAAAATCAGATCTGAAGCGGTGTCAGTTGTATCTAAATATGAATTAATTTAACAGGGGAAGGCAAAAGCGCAGCCCCAGATCACTCACCCTCCCTCATCCTTTGTTCCTCAGGCAGCAGCTGGAGGTACCACACATACATGAGATAAAAAAGGAAACATCCAGCCTTTGCTGCTGGTGTTTGAGACATCACTGTACTTTCCAGGGGAAATACAGGTCGGATTGGCCTTTATGGCTGAAAGGCTCTGCGCTGCTCCCCTTTGGCACCGCTCCCCATGGAGACGGCTGCAGCTCCTCTGCAGGTGCCACCAGAGCCTCTCTGTGCCCTGTACCTCTGGCAGGGCTGGCAAACATGCAGGGCACTTGGGGCTTGCCTGCTGCCAGCCTCAGGAAAGCGTGGGAGCTCCTGGGCAGGGGATGCCAGGGCTGGCTGTGTGCCCTCCCTCGGGGAACTGGCTGCATCATCCCCTTCCCTCCCTGCCATTCTCCAGTGCATCACTGGTGTTGCCCTGATAAAAGCCAGCAGTGGTTTGGTCTGAGCTACAAATTATCTCAGATGTTTTTGTAAAAAATGTTGAAGGTGTGGTTTTTTGCCAATGTCTTGGTTTTAAATGTAATTATCAAATGTAAAGAAAGAAACCTCACAGCCTATCGGCGTTCTGTTGATCTGTAGGAGATATGGCTCCTTAAAAATCCCTTTAACTTTAGGCTTAAACTCTTTAACTTAGGCTCTTTGACATCCCAATACTAATTATTTTGAGGGTCAAATTCCTTTTTTAAAATTTTTTTTTGTAATACAGCCCCCCAGCTTTTGAAGTGATGGCCCAGATGAGAGAAATAGGCAAAATACATTCCCTGTGCATTTTAGCCCTACCTGGACAAAAAATGGTAAATACCCACAAACTGAAGGATTAGGCAGCATAGTAAATCCTTTAATTACAACAGGCTGAAAAAACCCTCAGGAAATTGCAAGACAGAATCTGCTTGTGGGCTGCAGTTGGTTTTCATATAATGGGATGAAGAATTCATTAACATATTGAAGTGGCACCTTTCTGCCCCAGATCAGGGAAGGTTGGAGTAAGAACTATCTGTTGCTGTCTTTATGCACAGATTAGCCAGAAAAATTTCTTGTTAACTGGCAGAAGAAGATATTGCATGTATATGGTCGTCTCGGGAGATGGAGGTGCTAAATTTCCTGCACACCATCTTTTTTATGGACACACATCTAGAAGTATCATTGTGTGGCTCCATTGAAATCTGAGCAGGAATACTATTTCCTGCCCTTCTCCTCAGTACTTTTCCTATTGTTTCAGCTGTCTCCAACATCTTGCTTTGAATCGTTGATTATAAATGACCTAAATTCTCGAATTACCATTTTTGTGTTTTCTTCAGGAAGCTTCTGTCAGATTCCAGGACATAATATTTTAGGATGAAGAGCTTAAAATAGACACATATGATTTTGATAAATAAAAGAAAAACACTTCAGTCTGCAAAGCCATCTGAATATAAAAGTGGTTTGTCTTTTGCCCACTCTAATTAGGCTATCAAAAAATAGAAATATTGAGCCAGGCACATCCAATTAAGTTTGCCATTCACCAAGCTTGAGGTTTTCTTATGGATACTTCTACCATAATGATAAGGAGATGGAAAAAGAAAGCAGTCATTAGCAACACTCAGGGAATTTGCTTTTCTTGATGTGAACCACAGCCGTGGTAGATCTGGGAGGGGGCAGGACTTAGCGGCTTTTTCTTAGACACTTCTCCTGGTGGGGCAGAGTATAATGATGGTCTCCTAGTGGCATCAAAGTATGTTGGTGCTGCTACTGAAATGGGTCTGCAGACTTGAGTAATCACCATCCTCACGTTCACCAGGCTGTGTAAGGTTACAGGGCTGGGAGGGACTGCTTTATTTCGATGGCTGTCAAAGAGGAAGGGTGTGGGGTCTTGGAGCAGCTCAGAAGCCTTCCAAGGGCTTGGATTTTGTGTTTACATGGAGATGAGAGAGGGAGGGTTGACCAAATTCACTCACAAGGTCCCTTCCAGCCTAAAGTTTTCTATGGTATTTCTGTAAGATCTTGAGTTGATAAGGATTGCTTGGAGATAATGGTGGAGAATTGCTTGGGCTGCATAATCATCCTGTTGTTCCCACAAGATCTTTTTGCCCAATGGAGTTCATTCAGCACCACTTTAAGTGAGCAAGTGTTGCTTTCTGAATGGTGCTAGCTCGTGCCAGAGAGCTGCCACTCCCTGGAGGAACCAGGGCTTTCTGAACAGGATGGTTTTTGTAGTCACAGTCTTCAAAGAGAGAAAAGCAATGTGACCCGCACGTGAGTGAATGAAACACTGTCACCTGCAACACGGGCTGAGAATTGTTTTCTAGTAAGTGTCAGGAGGTTTTGGAAGATAACGAGTCACTGAGAGATTAATTATTACACGATGAGAAAAAGAGAAAAAGAAAAAAAATGAAATTGGGAAGAAATTGTGAGGCCAGTGTACACACATTCTGGTGAAAACTCACCTGAAGTAACCTTGATAAGCTCTAAGACTAAACAATTCATCAGTGCTCATTTGCTGAAGGAAATTGGTGAATTGGTAAATTATTGGGGTAATTTCTATCTACAGAAGTAATTCACCAGTTCACAAAGAATAATATATCATACTAAGGGCTGGCTCGCGTTTCCAGCTGCAGATTAATAACAACTGCATGCATGCTGGCACATAATTTAGATTCCAGCCACGAAGTCTCTGAATTGTGGGCTGGAAGCTGCAATAATGTATTTCATAAATACAGCTATTGTTTTTGCTGGCATCGTGTTGCACATAGCAGTTAAGAGAGCACAGTGCAACATTTAGCAAACTTAAAGGCCAGGGAACTGTCTGAAAATCAAGTTTGCATTATTTGGGGGATCGAAAAGCTGTTCCAAATTGAACTAAAATGCACAGATCAAGTTGCTCAAACGGAAAGTGTGCGTCTATGGGTTTGAAGTTTTCCCTAATTTGAAACTTTTACTTATAAGGGAATATTTTATTTTAAAAGTTATTCTTAAGATTGAATATTTATATAAATACCAAGCTGTAGTTCCTCCCCATCCCCAAAAGAAACATTTACAGATCTTGAATATTTGGTGTCAAGGACAAATTCAAAAGGAATCAAAACATACCACTGAAGGGAGCAATTGCTGAACCCAGGCAACTTCATTTCCCTCCTCCAATGACATTATCGTGCACCTCCTTACCAAATCACAGCTTTTAGAAATTAAATAAATTTACATTGGTTTGGGTTAGGTATTTTTAGATCTGGGAACAAAATCACTGCCACTGAGCCTTAAAGCAAATTTTAATCTAAACACCATGAATTCCATTTTAAATGTAGGTTTTGTGGGTGTAATTCTTCCATCAGACTAATGCGATTTCATTTTAGGTGTGAGATATATCTGAATACTTAGATAAATAAGTGCTCCTCTTTTGTACGAAATTTTTGGACCATGTTGTTCTTAGATTTTAAATCACATAAAATAATGAGGAGGTTGAAATTCACTTTTTTCACAGCATGATTCCCTATGGTTAAGCTTTAGCTTATTTATGTGAATCTAAAATGGGGTTTAAAAAAATTTATGTTTTGGTTTTACTCATCCATATTCTAAAGCTGATGAAGAAGCTTAGGAGTGAATAAGATGTGCTTAATTCAGGGCAAACAGAGACAAGGAGGAGCAGCAGTTCCGTCCCCTGAGTAGAGATTAAATCAAGATTAGCTGAGTAGGTGTTGTCCATCCTACTCAAAAAGTTTCTGTTCATTTCTGAGGGATCTCATGCTGAGTTTTTTCCAAAAGAAAACAACACATGCTGCAGGAATAGTGCCTTGACACCCATGAAGGGTATTACATTAGGAGCTTAGTGACCCAAATAAAGCACAGAAGCTTTGAGCAGCCACACCGTGGGCCTGGATTCACAAAGCATTTATGTTACCAGTGGTTTTACCAAGAAACTTTGACATGAAGGGGTTCAACTCACACAAAAAAGAAGCTTTTAAATTCACATGGCCTATAAGTCAGGCTCAGGGATGCAACATATCCTGCAGCAGGAACATGTAACTCCAGCAGGAGTTACAGGAGAAACTCCCTGCTCCTGGACGAGGTAAGTCCCCACGTGTGACCTACCATGAGTGGGAAGAGTCAGATACCTGAGAAGGAAATTGAGAGAAGACTGAGCAGGAAAGGCCAAGATGAAAGTTTTTGCTTGCAGTCCATCTTTCAAAGACACTTGGAAACCTCATTCCAGACTAAAGAGATGCATTTAACCCTAAAATGAAATGACAGCTGTGAATCCTTCTCCGCAGTTAATCACTGCAACCGAGATGGCCTTTCTGAGCATCCACTTCAATATTCCAGGAGAGAGGAATGAACCCTGTTCAGCAGGGTTTTCCCTCGGGTTGAGATGCTGACTGATGAAAATACAAAAGCAAAATTAAAACAATTTTGTGTATCCATTTGGACGTTCAACATGAGCAGATGCAATCTCCCATGGCCATTCCAAAACTGTTGAAGTTCCTTAGTTTGCCAGGGGGATTCCTGGCACAAGTCAGAACTGTAACTTAAAGCAAGTTAGTTACTTATGCTTGAATACTCGAGTGAACAACTGATAAACACATCTGGATATATTTATCTTTCAGTAACCACTGATCTGCTCCTCCCAAGTATAAAACAATATTTGTTGCACTCTTGTTATTGAGGTTTCTTACCAAATTCAAATCACTGAGTCATAGGAGTAAAGTACTGAAGTATAAACTTCATTGCCTGTGAAAAGCCACACTCAATTTGTTGATCTTCCCAACTGCTGTGTCCAGGGCAGGATTAATGGAGCAGCGCTTAGGAACTTCTCAAAACTACTTTGAGATTGTTTTCCCTTTGTTTCAGTTAAAAATAGAAGTATTAACTTTCTCAATAGGAGTATTGATTTCCAGATAATTTACAGGTGGAACTTGCATCGTTATGAATGCATCCATAATGAAACATGAGACCCATTCAGAGAAGCTGTCTGGAATTAACAGCCAATACACTGTTGGGAATCCAGCCACTTCAGCTCAAATCTGGGAAGTTTAAAGCCTTTTATAACTAATATAATCTCTCTCATGATGCACACTCCTCCCACAGGAGCAGGGCTCCCTACCTGCTGCTTCTCCTCTCCTATTTCCACAGAGAAGGCTACTTCTGTGCATGCTCTCCCCATCTGTCCTCCAGACCAAATACATGCATTTCATCCACAAGAAATTATGCATGAAGCAGAGTGCTTGCAGCTCTTGAAGTCAGGGGACTGAGCTGTCTGGTGTGTTCTTGTTTAGTCTTGTTTACTAAACACATCATCACACGGCTACGGCTTAAACATTGATTCTTCACGGGCCAGGGAGCACTCCCAGCCTTTCTGTGACATTTGGACAAAGCCAGAGTGGTTGAAATTTATGGTGTCAGGCTGCAGATCTGTGATTGATCAAATAGCATCAATCTATCAGAGCGCAGGGAGAGAAGGAAAGACACATAATAAATTATAGACATTGCCTATATTGTAAAGCATGCTGGGAATTGAGCTGTAAATGTAAATCCCTTCCTCCCTCTGTATGGAACTCCAAAAGCAACCAGCAACTGGAATTATCTGGTAAGTGTTATTAAAGTGAAGAAATGTTACAGCTTTTAGTGTCGAAGTCTCCCAGAGCACATTCTCTGTGGGCTTACTCAGCCCTAGAGAGGTCAATAACCTTTAATGGAATCCATTGGGGAAATAGAAATGTCAGAACTATAAAGTAGCCTGTATCAATTTCCAAGTAACTGGTTTGACCTATGGATCTAAATACTGGAAATAAATAGGAGTCTTGAGCCATGGAGATGCCAACCACCTCCACACTGCTTGGACTGCAGCAGAAATGACCATTTTGGTAAGGGTGCCAGTTATCATTCAATAGTGATGAGTGACCATTTTTCATTATTATTGCTTTTTCAACATTGCAGGACTGCTGTGCTGCCCTCAGAGTCAGTGACACATAAGTCATTTGGCTGACATTTTAATAAACATCTGTTTTTTTCAGAGCAAGACACAACAGTCATCTTTGTTAGGGTTTCCTGGCATTCTGATGTTGTCTCCATGGATATTTGCAGCCTGTTCCTGCAGAAACAAAACAAATATAAAACCAACCAGCCCCTTCAGGGCTCACACTGGGATGGGAAGTCCTTGAGAGCTTTCACCTCTCTCTCTGTGCTTCTCACCCACAGCTCTGCTGTGGTAAGAGCTCACGAGAGATTAGGTCTTGCTTCCTCAAGGGGTGATGTCTTTCTAATGTAGAGGAAGGTTTGTGCACTCTACAGGGAGAGAAAATCTGGGAAGAGTGACATTATTCCTCATGATCATTGATGAGTTTCCAACAGCCCGAGGGGCTTAAAGGGGGTGCCTCAGGAAAAAGGGCTTAGTTTTAATGTAGTTACATTATGATGTCCATATCAACTTGTGTTTAGGTTTAAATGGGTGCAGTTCTCTTGCCCTAAAAATGCACATATTTTTCATAGTGCGGGATGGTGGGAGTAACACTGTTTGAGGTGGTGTGAGACAGAGAGAGAGGGAGACTGCTTTCTCATAAATTGCCAGCTTAAGCAAATAGTGAGAGTGCCAGGCAACCAAACCTGTAAAAATAGTTTTGTTTCACTGCTTCTTAATCCCTCCTGGCCAGGAAATATTGAGAGTTCAGTAGTATGGGCTGTGTTGTGCTGTGGAAATATGCTGTTATGACTTAGAGTTCGTGTCAGAGAAACTGAAGTGCTTCTGAGGTCACAAGGTGAGAAACTTTAGAAAGCGAGAAACTCCCTTATTTATGAAAGGATATGAGCTCACATTAAATGTTTTCATCTGATAACAAGTATCATTAAAAAACTGGGTTTGGAAACCTCAGCATATTCTTTTTGTATTAAAGGGAAAAAATGCATGCTGAAAAACCTAAGCAGACTATTTAATCACTGAGCACATGTGAATTTACATTGTCTTTGCTTTTATCAGAAATTATAAAGGACAGGGGTAACAGCAGCAAGAGTGTCTGGACTAAGCAATCTCAAAATAGAGTGCAGTCAACAGTGTGCCTGGAGAATTGTAAATAACCTCCTACATGCACTTACAGAGTAGAAACTAACCACAATTTGTCGTATGAAAATTAGTTTTACTCCAGCACTAACCCTGATCATCACAGAAGATCCTGCAGTTTTTTGCCCGAAGCAGAAAATCAGACAAGACACTGAACCCATTTTTCAAGGTTCAACCGGATTCCTAAAGGAGGTGTAAAGGGGGTTTTTTGTTTTGCTGAGTTAGAGGATTTTATTTATGTTAATTTTTAGGATATACCACTTGGCAGCTGCCTCGTAGAACTGGGTCTACCTAAGTGCCTTGGAGTTGTGCTGAGTTTTATGGCAGATTCAGGAAGGAATAGAAATAGGCCAAAACACTTAAGGCAGCTGGAAGATAACAAACTTCAAGGAAAGGGGAATCATTAAAAAAAGTCAGGAAGGAGGCAGGGCCTCAGGTTTAAAAAATAATAGTGCATAGAACTTACAGGTAACTTCTTGAGGATTGAAATGTGCCTGAGGAAGAGGTCCAAGACTTTAGCCACATTTTTTTCAGATGGAAAAGCTGGCATGGTGAGTGTCAGGGGATTTGCACCATCTGGGGGTGGTCAGGGTGCCCGTGCAGCCCCACAGCCCCTCTCTGGGCGGTGTCACAAACGCTGCCCGCAGGTGTGGGGCAGCCCCTCTCCGGGCGGTGTCACAAACGCTGCCCTCACTTGGGGGGCAGCCCCTCTCCGGGCGGTGTCACAAACACTGCCCGCAGGTGTGGGGCAGCCCCTCTCTGGGCGGTGTCACAAACACTGCCCTCAGGTGTGGGGCAGCCCCTCTCCGGGCGGTGTCACAAACACTGCCCTCAGGTGTGGGGCAGCCCCTCTCCGCGCGGTGTCACAAACACTGCCCTCAGGTGTGGGGCAGCCCCCCTCCCGACNTCCGGGCGGTGTCACAAACACTGCCCTCACTTGGGGGGCAGCCCCTCTCCGGGCGGTGTCACAAACACTGCCCTCACTTGGGGGGCAGCCCCTCTCTGGGCGGTGTCACAAACGCTGCCCTCAGGTGTGGGGCAGCCCCTCGCTGCAGGCCCCGGGGAGCGCGGCTCAGGGCCAGCCAAACACAAACACCGCCACCTGTGACAGAGGGCCATTAATGGTGGCGTTCATTGCTGCTCTGGCAAACCTTTCACCCGCAGCTCTCCTCCCGCTCCCAGCAGCGCTCTGGGCAAGCCCGTCCCGCCTCCTCACGTCGGGCTGCGCTCAGCCCCTGAGCTCTGCGCGCTCCAGGAGCCAAATCCAAGGCTCCCGTCCGTCCCCTAGGAATGGCATTGCTCGTCCCTATCTCCTCACGTGGCAAACTGTGAGGTTACTGTGAAAGCTGCTGCCTTTTTTTTCTGTTTTGTGTTTGCTGTTCCCCTCAGGCTCTCTGTCCCCTCGGCAGTTTTCCATGATGTCCACCAAGATCCAAGGAAAGGCGGATGTGTGACAGTAGGAGCACAGCTCCGGCTAAAACCCCTCAGCCGGCCCGATGCACAGAGCTCTGGGTCTCCAGCATTTCCTCCTCGCTGGGTCTTCTTCCAGGGAGGAGAAACTGCAGGCAGGGGGGCTGGAACTAGGTGATCTTTAAGGTTCTTTTCAGCCCAAACCATTCTGTGGTTACTCTAGGATTTTGTGCATTGTCCCGGGTACTGCAGTAAAGATTGTCTTTGAAAGTCAGTGTCAGCAGGCACAGCCTGTGCCCCTGCTCCTGGAGGAGAGGTGAGGAGAAAAGACACAGAGCAGCTCTTTCCATGTGTGCTGATCAGACAGAAAACAGAAATACTGCCACTCTAACCTCCGATTCGTTGAACAAACAAAAAACTCTGGCTATTAAAAGTTGGTTTAAAAACAGTTTAGGACAGAGGAAGGGTACTTATGGGGCAAAAATAACTGGATGAGTTAGCACTACCTGATACCCTTCCCTCAGCTACAATTTCTGCCTTACAGTGCAAGTACACCTAACAGTTTAGAGCTAGTCAATTACTGCAAAAGCAGGTATTCCTGACCCCTCATCTCAGCCCAAAGAGGGGTTCAGCTCCACCACATGCCTGTAATGAGGAATGCCTACACCATTGGAGTTTTGGAAGGGAAATAACTGGCAGCAGTACCGCTCGCCGTTTGTTGGGCTATTATTCTGTATTCAGCTAGGAAGCACAAAAATACTGCCCAACCCCAGTGTCCACGTGGCATGAAGGGAGAATATCTGGAGCAAACAGACTGTGCACTGAAAAAATATTTTCCTATGCTGTGGAGCAAGGGTTTGTGAATAACAAACAGATTTTTCCCTCATCTGAGCAGCCTGAAATTACTTTCTGATGCAGAAATAGCATACACATTTCAGAGAATTTACATGTAATAAGTTAACCAATAGTTCTGCTTCTCTATGTTTAAGGAGTAGCAGACCCCTTACAGATCCAGAGAAACAACAGGGAGTGATAATTTCAGATAGCCTACTTATATTGTACTTATTATAACCAGAATATGGTCATAATATAATAAGTTTGAAGCTGAGAGAAAGAAGTTTGGGAACATAGAAGTCTGAATAATTTTTCAGTCAGGAGAAACCTGTCCTCCTGCCCACCAACCATCTAAAACTACTGAATTTTATTGCCAGAGTTAAAGCTGCTTTCTCCTTTTCAGAGTGCCCCTTAGGTTAGACATGCACTTTTGTCAAGTGGAAAACAGAGCAGCACAGAGCAAACAGAACCATTCATTGCTTAATTTCTCAGTGTGCTGGTGATTCCACCCACATCTGCTCAGATGGGTCTGAACATGATCCAGGCTCCACTGAATCCCCAGCAGGAGATTTAAGATCAGGCTCCACGGATAGCTGGTTCCCAGGACAGAAAGAGCATTTTTGACCTGTGCTCTTAAAGGTGTTAATGTGATGTAATTGTAGCTGCCCCAAGACAGAGTTTAGGAAGGTGAAAAAAATCTTATCCCGTGGCTTAATTCCAAACTGAACTGCAGCAAACCTGGTGTCATATCAAGATATGAACGCTGCACAATGAATCTTCTCTGCTGAATTAAAACCAGCTGCAGGACTTCGTGAAGATTGTTGGTTAACATAATGATAAAAAATTTGAGTGTTCTCACTGCATTGTTTAAAAATTATTGACATTTTTTCAGAGATGTTCATTTCTATCATGCTTAGATATCCCCATTAACATGTTTTAACATGGCACCTCTTATCCATGTACGGATAGATCAGGGATGAGCTTAACAGTTAGTGATGAGTCTGGCAAAATGACATTCCTGGAAGACAAATGACTTCAGGTTGGATTTTTTTTGTTCCAAAACCTCACAACAAATAGCTGCATTACCCCCTGTATTCTCAATATAGTCAAAATGGACATCTGAGGATTCAGAGCAAAAGTGAATTTGGCCTGGTCTGCAGCTGAGCTTTGAATTCTGCCAGTTAGTCTCTCAAGCAGAATTCAAAGTTTACAGAGTAATCTGGAAATTATCAAAGCAACAAACGTGCTGTATTTTTGGGACTGGACAAAACACACTTAGGTTTCATTTTTATTTTTAAAAAACCTGCATTTTCATCAAAAATAAAATTGTACATGGATAATTAACTTTTTTTTCCAGTGTCACTGTTAGAATTCTATTTTTCTTAATCATTCCTCAGCATTAAGAATGTTACTTCTTTGGGCCTGGCAGGAAGCACGTTGTATTCAACATTTTCCCTTTGCAGTGCCTGGAGTCTGGCAGGTTTCATGCTGTGGCTTTCCCTCCTTGGTGCTGTTTTTGGGGTGTGCCTTCCACGGCACAGGGCAGAAATGCAGAACAAATCTTCTGAATGGAAAAACTGGGCGGGCAAGTCTGGCATTTCTGTGGTTTATATTACCTGTTAGTCAAAACAAATAAGCAAACCCCAGCCACATGATGGAGGGAAAGGGAATAATTTATGCACAAATTTTCAGTCTCTCAGCATTTTTAATTTCCCTGGTTTATTTCTTCACTTCTCATTTTCCTAGACTGAAAAAGCACACTCTAATGATCTCTACTAAAGGCAACTATAAACCCCTCTAATGGTTTTGCATTTGTTGTAATGACATCAATTATTTATAGATTGTTATTCCTGAGTAGAAATGAGGAAACCTTCCATTATCAATCAAAGGTTTTGTATCAATCCCCTTCTGATACGTGTTTCAGTATGTCCCTGCAGCCTGTGCAGTAGGAAGAAGGCTTTAGCACTCATTTCTCACATCCTGGTTGTATTGATCTGAAGGCTGCACTCCTGGAATAAAGTGGATCCTTGTTTCTTAGAAGAGGGAACGTTGCCAACTGATTAATAAGGGGCTGACTGTAATATCTCAGCAATGTTAACTTTTTTTCAGAAGCTCAAAGTCAACATTGGAAAGGCAAACACTGCAATATACAACCTGCAGCTCAAAAAACATGTTCATAGCAAATATCCTGCTAACTCATACCAAATTATACCCAATAAGTACTCTCACTTTGTGATCTTGGCAGCTTTAAGGCTTCAGAAATTATGGTTTTCTATGGGAAATGCCAAATGTTTTCACATATGAAAGCCAAATTAGACACAATGCCATTTCATACATGGGGTCATTCAGATATGGGAGATGTTTTTTCCTTTTTTGAGATCAGTGAAGTACAAATGCATCCTGTATTTATTTATATATTTCGCATTTATTTACAGTACCTTATATTTTTCATGTGTAGTTTGTTTCTACCTGTCTAGCTCTAAAATGTCCTTCAAATACACTCATTTAGGTGTTCCTTTGAAAAATAAATGAGGGTAGGACTTCAAACCTTTATGCAAAAAAAAAAAAATTATAGCATGTACAAGTAGAAAATAAAAAGGGTTTCTGTTATGTAGAAAGTCTGGCCAAAATCCTTGCCTTGGGTGGAGGAGCCTGTCACTCCTACCAGCAACAGCAGGGTTGTGTGGTGAGGTCTGTGTGGATGTCCAGGGCCACTGTCACCGGTGCAGACAGAGGGAATAGAAATTAAATGTGTTTTCAGAGTGTCAGCAACAGAGCTGCATCACCATGGCAAATAATAAATGTTTCTCCAGATGTGCTGGGTTCAGTGCCTCAGCCCAGCCAAGCTGAGAGCTTTTGCAGCCCAGGAAATGCCACATACAGCCAGTGCCACACACAGCAGCTGCCCTTGGAGAGCTGCAGGCTCCATCCAGGGCCCCGCAGGGAGGGACAGGGCAAAGAGAGCTGACAGCTCCAGGCAGCTTTCCCTAGGGACAGCAGGGACCTCCTCCCTGTCACCAGGACCAGGAGTCATGGCCACAGTTAGGACAGGTTCCATCCCAGGGGAGCGAGAAATAGTAGCTCCACTGCTAATTCCTGAGTTTATATGCCACTTTTTTTCCCATGAAAATTGCCTTTTAGTTGTACAAAATATTTGCTGTTAGTGCAGTGGAAGCAGTTCCACCTTGGAAAGGGGATAATTCATTTTCCCAGACTCTGGGAGCTGGATCTGTTGTTTGTTCTGGCTTCAGGAGGACCCTGACCCGTCTGCTGCTTTGCTAAGCAGAGAAGAGAATTTCTTCTGAAAACTGCTCTCTTATCATGAAACCCGCCCCCATTGTTGATCCAATCTGTGTCAGGCAATTCTTATAGTGCAGAAGTAAAGCTGGAACGTTATCTACAGAGCTCCATCATTTGGAGAAACTGCCATGACCTCCTTTTATGCAGAAATACTTGTTCCACTGGACAAGTATTTCACACTATAGTCCACCATGTCCTTCAATTCTTGTATAAATCATAGTATTTTCATTTTGTCACAGTATTGTAACTACATCTCTCAGCTTTAATTTCTGTGGTAACTTTTGTTTTCAACCCAAACTACTTTTAATTAGATTTAGATTAATTTAGACAGCACAAACAAGTCCTAAATACATGAGACAGCTGCTCTGCCTGCTGTGATAAGCAAACTAAAGAGGTCACGTTTACATTTGTCATAGCCCAGGATCAGGTGGCAGGGATAGATTGCAAAGGTGGGATGGTTTCTTCCCTGGCAGATGCAGACCATGACCGTGAAAGAATGCCACCAAACTGGTGGGCTTTAGTGACAGCACAGAGTTCCTTGTCACGGGAGAGCTGTCTCCCAGTGATGCTGGCAGCAGGAAGAAGGATGTCTCTGAGTCTTGCTTGCCAGTAGAGAGGTAGAAGCTGAGCACAAAGTACTTGAGGCAACTTCTTGCTGGGTTACCTTCGGGAGAGTAGAGGTGTTTTGGGGGGAAAGGCATGGAGAAGGCAAATTACAGATGGTCTAATGCCCTATTCACAAAAACAATGACATTTTTATGGGCCTAGAAATCAGGACATAGGTTCTCATCCACAACTGGATTCATACCCAGCCCTGGAAGAGTTTCCATCCAGGGCTTTGGTTTGGTCCCATATGCAGATCTCACTCCAAATTGTCAGTCTTAACCTGGATTCACCATGTGTGCATCACATTTCTCCATGTCACACTAGTAGCTTCAGTTTGAACTGTTCCTCACATTTGCATTTTAATTCTGATTCTAAAATCAAGACCAGAGATTTTTTCAGATTCAGTTTTCAGTGACAAAACAGACTGCAAAAGTAAAAATGCTTTGTTTTCATCATTTGGAGAAAGGAAGTGGAAGGTTCCAATGCTGCTGCTACTCCTAAAGGTGGAATGTAGCTCTACCCCTTTTACCTATTGCTACCTTTTTTCCTACTGCTCTACCTTTCTTCCTCTTGCATCTTGCAGATCTCACTAAGCTGGCTGTGAGCTTGAGATTTCTAAAAAGCAGGTCTGGCTGACTCCTTCAGTGCCAGGAGGAGCTGTTGTATAATTGAGTCTCGCTCTGTTGGTGCATATCCGTGTAAGGAATCCGTGGCTATCGTGGATGGGCATGTGCTGTCTTGCACTTCTTGCATGGCTCTGGGTATTTGAGGGCTCCCTTTTGCAGTTTCTTTTATTAAAAAAAAATTTTTTTAGGCCCCAAAAACCTTCCTTCCTTGACACACATTACGAACAATAGCTCTGTCTAATTTAAAAGGGTTTTCTTTCTTAGATACTGAAGAGAAGATATTATAATGAGAAAAAATATACTAAAATAAGAGAATTTCACATTTACTTCTGCATGCAATAAAGTCATAACTGTTTCCTAAGAATTGAATTTTCTCTTCTGGTGAAAAGAACTCTCAAGAATGTTTGAGTCTTTAAATATACTTCCTTTATTATTCTATAAAACTCTTCTAAAAATGAGGACAGTAGCTATGACTTTACAGCATCTTTTTCTATATTATTTCAGTACTTCCTACCCTAGGATTTGGAAAAAAAGAATTGCATCTCTGTCATAATGCAACCTCCTGACAGCATTGGCAGTGGCAAACTTTAGAAAATTACAAAAACTATGTCTTCATATTGTGGATGGTGCAGAAGGTGATAAGAAGCTTAGAGGATGAAATAGCTTGGGGGAAAGAAGGATTAACCTCTCTTACTGAGAGTGGAATAGATACCAAGAAATTTTATTTTGCCTGAATTGCATTCCTAGTTTGAATGCATTCAGATTTGTGGGAGGATGTTCTGGGGAGGGTGTGTGGGAAGGAACTGTAGTTCTTGAATTTTGCACTCTGGCTGCATTGGCAGAGCAGACTCGGGAGCTGATATGGAGCTCTTTTGCTTAAGTAATGTGTTTTTCTTACTGGGAAGGGTAATTTATTTAAAAAAAGAAAAGAAAAGAAAAGAAAAAGGTTAAAAAGGCACCTCAATTCCTGGCAATTTTTCCTTCCTGATCTGCCCTATCTTTCTTTGGGCTGTTCCTCAGAGTCAGGTCTCGGCCCGGGTGAATCCACCAGCGAACATCCCAGGCTGACTCCCAGCTGTTGATCTTGGATGGGACCAAGAAACACAATCCTCTTTTGTGGGGGATTTTGAGTCTGATCATTTTGGTGCTGCTCCAATCCAAACCAAAACTCAAACATTTTGGAATTCTGCGTGAAAGGCAGCAGTGCCTTAGGGGAAGAGAGTTTTGCTGGCTGGTTTGTATACTTTGAAGACCCACTGGTTTCTGGGTCTTCAAAGAATACAAGTATATGAAGGGAGGAGGTCAAGAGGGTGGAGCCAGGCTCTTCTTGGTGCTGCTGAGCAACAGGATGAGAGGCAAGGAGCACAAACTGATGCATGGGAAGTTCCACCTGAATATGAGTGTGCTGGTTTTGCATCAGGAAATTCTTTGCAGGAAGAATTTCTTTGCTGTGCAGGTGACCGAGCACTGGAACAGGGTTGTCCAGAGAGAGTGTGGAGTCTCCTCCTCTGGACATATCCCAAAGGCAGCTGGACACAGTCCTGAGTGACAGGAGTGCTCTATGGGATTATGCTTGAGCAGGTAGTTTGGACTAGATGATCTCCAGTGGCTCCTTCCAGCTTTCCCCTTCCTGTGATCCTGTGAATCTGAGCTCTCCAAGACGATGTGAAGTAGGCAGGCAGGGAGCCAGGCAGATCCCTAGCAGACCTCTAGTTTCCACAGGATCTGCAGTGGGAGATTCATAGTGCTGAGAGCATCTCTGCCAGGGTTGGTCTGATAGATAAAACTATTGAAACAAATCAGAGGCTCTGAACTGACACCTGGAGTCAGGATACGAATGCAAAGTGGGGGATTTCAGACATTTTAGCTGGAACTCCCCAAACACCTGACCCCAGCTCTCCTCCACCTGGGCAGGAGGCCAGGCTCTTCACATGGGTGACTGAGAGACCACAGCATCCTTCAGGCTCAGAGACACCAGCCTTGTCCTCCTTGTCAGCCTTGCTGACTCAAGATGGTCAGCATTCTCCTCTTGCTTCTATTCAAGACTTTTTATCCCACTCATGGCACAGCTCCGGTTGCCCTACCGAGTGTTTTAGAAAACATCACTTCAAATAAAATCTCCAAGGCTTAGCTTAGACAAGAATATTTAAACTTTTCCATAGACGTGAAGTCACCAGCTGGCACTAATCTGTGTTTATAGAAATAAAACCTGCTGGTTATTATTTGCTCTTCTGCTGGTTAAGCTGCTTTAACCCGTGCTGCTTCCACGGCAGCCTCTTTTCAGAGTTAGCCTGACAGGTGGTGAACTTCTAAAAGGGTTGGTATTTCAGAGGTTGAATGAGTTCTACTGCTAAATAGCTTAAAATTTGTCAAAGTCAGAACTGAACGATACTTAATGTGCTTGGCTTTTAGATTAGACATCTCTGGCTATGCCTGAATCCCTCTCCTGTGGGAATCCCTGTCCTCAGCACCTTAATTTAAGGGGAGAAATGGCTGAAATTCAAAGCAAATATTACAGAACAATTGTGGGAAGCAAAGATTGGGTTCATAATAGTTTATTGTATCAAGAAAATTATTTGGGAGTGGTTTTTAATCAGTCAGCAAAGAGAATTACATCTTGGGCCCCTCTTACCCATTGGTGCAAGTTATATTTCAAAGGTTTGAGCAGAGGAAATGATCTATTCATGGAGGAACTCTGGCTCAACAGTTAAAAATGGAAAATATTTATAAGATATTGTGAGAATTTGCAATCAATTTATGATAGAGAAGCAGAAAGCTGGAGAAAAATTAAGATTATAATGCAAATGATTTTGCATTTTTAACCTACTTATAATAGATTTCTAGATATTTGTGACAATGAAACTGGGAGAGGTAATTAAAAGAAAAATATTATAGAAGGATGATCAAAAGCCAATATTCCAAACTGCTGTTCCAAAAGAAGATGATAATCATGAAAACTGACCCCTCAAAAAAATCATTTAATACAAAGACCAATCTTGAATGGGTGTCTTAAATTGCATATTATTTCTGTCACTTTCAGGAACACTAAAATGGTCCTGTTTCTTTTTTTTTAAACAATGTCCAAAGGCAAGTGAAAGGACTTCATTGTTAATGTTTGTGGTGTAAATGTTTCTAAGCATTAAATGGCAGCCTGTGTTGTTTATATTGGATTTAGATCCAAGCAGCTCTTGAAGCTGTTTTGTCAGGTGTTAAACTGCACAGAAAGACACCACATTACTGACTATTGCAATTGTACCATAAATTATCAGATTATAAGAAGAGCACAGTACCCTATTATTGTAGGAATCTTCTACAGTTACCAATGACAGTCACAGAATAAAAGTCTGAGTATTTTTAGGTTGTCTGGCCCCAGAATGCAAGTTTAAATGTATTTTCTGCCTTGCGAGATCTTGAAGTGGGCAAGTATTTACAGTCAAATGGATCTGAGGCAAAAACCTACCATGATCCAAGACCTTGGAGGTCAAAGGAAAAGCCATCATTTTCCTTCAGTTTATCACTAGTTTTGAGGATGTAGATATTCATAGATGTAAGGGGGCATAAATTTTTTCCACAATAAACTTTAATTTTCCAGAGGTATACAGAGAGGTTGTTTACTTTCAGACGTAAATCAGAAGGCATAAAAAAAATTGGGATTCTAACTGATAGATTCAATAAAAGACCAAGTACCCAGGATAGGTATTTCAAAGCAGACTAAAACTTTTGATCCATATTTAGCTGCAGTTTATTTGGAAACCGGAGATGAATTGGTTAAGAGCTGATGCAAATAGTTATGAGTGGGCAAAGGGCTCTGATTTCTCATAGCTCTTCTGAAAGACAGAAAAACTCATAGAAAATACTGCTTCATATTTTGAAGAAACCATCCTGTGTCCTTTGCTTATTTTTAGTTTTAATCTGGCTTATGTTCCTAGCCCTTAAAGGCAAATAAAGTTAAGCTGATGGGAATGTTCATAATTTTCCTCTGCAACTGTTGCATGTATTGCACATGTCCATGTGCATGCCTGGAAACCTAAGTAATGGCTTACATTCCTAATATCAAACAAGACACTCTTTGGATGATTGCCTTTTTACTGGCTCAGAGTGCACAGATACTTCGAAGTGGCAGCATCCAGCTGCAATCTCTGTAATCAGCCAGGAGTACACATCCCAAAGGAACCATGTCCAGCATGAAAACATATTGTTAAATAATAAATAATAGTACTGAACCTTCCACATGTCATTCTAATCTCCTGGGGAACATTTAAATTTAGCTTAATGCTCTAACCCAACTGGCCTTGCCTACCCCAGGCTTTGGTGGCAGCACTTTGGTTCTGTAAATTATATTTCTTGTAGCTCTGATCTTTCATTTTTCTGCAGCAGGTATGATGCAGGTATATACTGCACAAGCCTATGGAGCAATTAGGAAATTTCCTTGGTATATTTTTTCTTGACAGAGGTTGTAGTGTCATTGTTTTTATCTCCATAGAACTGAATGGCTAAAAACAGGAGAAACCTGTGCTTTTATGTTCAGGCAAAGAGAAGATATCTAAGTCTGACTAACAAGAGCAGATAGTTCTTATAGTTGTTCCCTCACCACAATTGGATTGTTGTCCTTGTTTGCAAGATGGGGATTTTCTCCCAGGATTTCACAAAGTCAGGCACTTGCAATTTCAGGTCCTCCCCTTCTCATCCGGCCTAGGACATGAAACCTGTGTTTTCCTGGTCAAACAGATATCCTGCATTTTCAGCAGACTCACAGCACTGTAACAAGGCTTTATTTGTCAGCTCCAAACCAGGAATTGCTGTCTCCAGAGAGCACGAGCATGAGTAACCAGGCATTCCGAGTAATGTCACTTTCCTCTGATACCTAATGCACGGGGGAGTGATAATGGCCTGCTGCTGACCCACTTAATGAAAACTTGTGTAGGTGATGCTGCTCTGAGCATCGTGTTTGCAAACAAACAAGTAGATCTACTCTCCAGGCAGGCTACAGCCTGGGAATGAGGCATCACTATGCCTGCGTGGGCAGGGAAGATATTTGCAGTGGAATCATGGGCCCATTGAAGGGAGTGGCAGCATTCCCAATGCCTTCAGTTTGGCCAAACACTTGTCCTTTGGTTGGTACTGACCCACAACCCTTGACTGAGTTCAGTGGAGACTAAACAGTATAAAAATCAGCACTGCAGTGCTGTGGTACTGCAAAATGAGCTCTGGAACCAGTTAATATTTACAGGGTTTGCAGCAGGCTTTCACTCAGCTTTGTTTAAACCCAAATATGTGGAGATTATCTGTAAGTTCTCTGCAGGCATTCATGGTTGTCTTGCTAGACAGTTCTCTGAGTAATAAGTTTAAAAGATGGAATTGTGTTATCAGGCTGGATAAAGTCCACTAATGTGGCAAAGACCATAGGCTTCCAGAAGAAGATGAGCTACAGATGCAGGATGGACTAAAACACACTTTTAAAGCCTGTCACTTCTATGTGTGTTTCCCACTGAATATGACTGATAGAAAGAGGAAAGCCTGATTTTCTGTATTAAGCATCAACATCCATGCATTTTGTGAAGGCAGAACCTGGCTCCATGTTTTTGTGTTGATCTGAATGTGCTGAGACACTGCAGGGTTCAATTTCAGGCGAGGAAACTCTCTCACATGAAGTCTATGAATTATTATGACTTTATAACTGTGGGGTATAAAAATCCTGGGTATTTCTGTAATTTTTAAAAATTGCAGGTTTTCCAGCAGCGTGTAAGACTGGGTGAATCTGTGTGGTGAGGGCATATGAAAGAGGACTATGTAATTATCATCTTTAAAACCATTCAGAAATGCTGTCCCTGCCATGACATATCCATCTCAGATTGTAAGATATATAACCGTGCTTTATCATCAAAATCTATTTCAACTGGTATGGCTTGGATCACCCTGTTTTCTCATTTGTCTCTGGTATTTCCTGGTCTTTAAATCACCAGACCACCTGGGCCTCTTAACCCCCTTTAATAAATAGGTCCATCACATTTTCCCTGTGTTCAAAAATGTCACAGCTGCTTCCAATATGTTATGCAGGGATCATAAAAATAAGTACAGTATAAAACATTATTATAGCCCTATTTCTAAGTTTCTCCAGCACAGCTCAGTTCAAGACATCAGCCCTTCTGCAAACTCTGTGATGTGATTATTCCTTCTAATCACTCTGCTTTAAGACATCCTGAAGGGATGCTGGTACCTTAGTGCCTTGGAGTAGCTGCTTAAAAGCAATTTTTAAAACACTCTGCATGTTTTAAAAAGGCAAGCAGGATCCTGGTGACAGGGGAAGAGGGAATGGCTTTAAACTGAAAGAGAGTAGGTTTAGATTCGATATTAAGAAGAAATTCTTTACTGTGGGGGCAGTGGAAGTGTCCCTGGGGATTGGAGCAACCTGGCCTAGCAGAAGGTGTCCCTGCCCATGGCAGGATGTTTGGAACTAGAGGATTTTTAAGGTTCCTTCCAACCCAACCCATTCTGTGATTCTGTCCCCAGAGTTTCCCACAGCACAAAGCAAGCTGCTGCTGTTCCTGCCTGGGAGGAGGAGCCCGGCCAGTGACAGCGGGTCACCGGCTGCACCTTCGGTGGCCGTGGGCTCCGCCTCCGTGCCTAGGAGTCTCCACCACTCATGGGTCTCGACAGAAGGGAGCCACAGCTTCCAGGCAACATTCCTTTGAAATACTGCCTGAACCCGTGCTGCATGTGTGACCTGAGCTAACAGAGGAGCTGTCAAATACTGATGCATGTTGTTTGGGTTTGCTGTTACTAGTGCTGTCATTCTTCTCACACCGACTGAGGTGATACAAATGTCTCTGCAGAGCTCAGGGTTTTATTCAAACACATTTCAGGCTGTTTTCGTGAATTAACAGGATCTGGGTGATGAACCTCTATTGAGGTTCAGCAGCCACGCCTGCAGGGGTCGGGATTTTGCCCAGGATTTTTTTTACATTTACAAAATGCAAACAGCTTGAAAGCAAGGAGTAAACAGTTACGATGTTCCTAATTTGTATTTAACCTGCATTACAAGCAGACATCTGCAGAGCATTACACAGAAAGAAGTGCATTACCTATTGGATGTACTAAATGTAATTCTCATCTATAATTTGTTATGGTCTGATTTCTTTGGGGTTTTTTCAATCGCTGCAAAGGTGCTGCACTCAAATCAACGTTATGTGCTAGTCAACAATAGGCATTTTAGCCTGTTGTATTGATAGCTCCTCCTCCCGGAGAACAAGGTTGTAGATGGGATTTGGGAATGGGAAAGTGCAACAATTGCACTTTGTTGGCTCCCTTTAAGGTACCTTCCAACCCAAACCATTCTGTGATTCCATGAATTTCCACCCTGACACGTGCTGTTGTCCAGGCAGTTTGGAAGTTCTAGAAATAAAACACGTTTCCAAGAAAGAGATGGATACCTTCTGTCACTGTAAAAGCACGAACTACATGCAAAAGCCCTATTAATAACAAATTACCGACAGCCTTTTCTGCTGAGGTAAACTTTGAAGTACATACTCCTGCAGATAATTCCATCTCCTTTTCACAAGTCATTTTTCTTTCTTGCTACATTTTCTATTTTTCAGTACCATCAGTGATTAAATAACCCTCACAGCCAACCTTGCAGGGGCATCACATGGGGTACCTAGATATAGTTTAATCACAGGCAGCATGGAAAACAAGACCTGAAAATTATTTTTTATCTCCTACAGATAATTTTCTTTCCAGCTGGCATCTCTGTATGGCAAACTGTTAAAATATTTTGAAATACTGAAAATCTGTCCTTAATCCAGTCCATTTAGGCTTAAGTATTCCTGCAAAGGAAGATCATAACAAATGGGTAAGAAAATGATCCTCCCTCCAGATGTACCTCTGAAAGTTTACCTTGGGCATGAAAAGGATTTCAAATTAACTTCATCATCTTTAGCCAAACCTTCATCATTATTTTAATGTTTCTCTTTCCTTCATGCTGCTAGAAAGCACTGGTTGCAGATCTAATCACAGATTAGGTAGTTCAGCAATATTTCCAGTGAGAAAAAAATCAGTTCCAGAGCTAAAATAAAAGTTACAAGTTTGACTCTCAAAATGCTGACTGATAAATTGGCAAATAGGTGAAGTATTTTGAGAACCCTTAACAACCACAGAGCCTGGTGATGTGAATGGATTTATCTTAGATACAGAGAACATCCACAGCCCTAATCTGGCCAAAATTTTTCACTAGTTTTTAAAATAAGATTTCTGTGAGTTATCTGAAGTTTATTTGCAAGATACATTCTCTGTAAGGATGGGTCACCTTTTGTTCTATTTTCCCCTTTAGTCTTGTTTTCTAGACTTGTGTTAGGCCTGTCTATAAAAACCCCCCAAAAGGTGAGATTACACTATCAAACATCCTGAACATTCCATGGTCTCTCAGAGTTGAAATGGTACCAGAGTATTTCCACCCATATCTCCATTTTCCAGAGCACGTTTTCACCTTTCAGCACGAGGAGTGCAGCTCATGAGCTCACTGCAACGACCTCATGCATCCATCCATCCAGCATGAGGACCTGGCCCCTTTCCATGGGCATGAATCATTCACAGCTAGGCTTGGATCTCTGTGAATGTGTGCAAGCCACTTATTTTTAGCAAGCTCCTTGTCAAGAAGGTGTTGACTTCTCTCCCTTGGGTTCTCCTGCTCTCGGGTGCCAGCAGAGCTCCGGTGCCACCGGCCGCGGTGCTGCTGTGATGCCTTTCCAATTAGCAAAGGTTCTGTGATGAGGAACCACTCAGGGGCTTCAATGCCAAAAAATCCTCAACCAAATCAGCTGTAAAATCTGAGACTTCTCCTTGTTGTTGAGCTCTGGATTGTCTGGAGTTCCTCTGCACCACTAGAGATGAAATTTTCTCTCACTTCCAAACATGGTAGTGAAGCTGGAAAAGAGGATGGGTTAGCCCTGATGGGATGATAAAAGTGAGAGATTTGCTGTGTTTGCACATCGTGCTTCTATTCTCAAAATGACTGGTTTATGATCAACAGTAAGGAATTAAACAGGATTTGGATTTGCCCTTCAGGTTATAAACAGCTCTATTATTTACAAGGTACTTTGCACTTGACTCATTTGTAGCAGGATTGTTAACAGCAGCTAAATTAAAGTTCTCTAAAGATTTCCATTAGCATAGGCAAGAGAGATTCATAAGTATGTATGTATATGATCTTTGACTTGCACAAAAATGTCAAATAGTTATTTGTTGTAATTTTTTCCGTACTTGTTTTTAGATACCTTAAAAAGAAGCTCAAATTTTTCAGTGCAGGTCAGCTTTTGTCTTCAGTCTTCTATCTTTTTTCCTTTTTTAGCTTTTTTTTTTTTTTTTGAGATTGGGGATTTTAAGAAATCTCTGGGTCAAGGCTTAAACTTTGAACACCACATTTATATGTGGGATTGCAGATGGACCAGCACAGAGCACTGGGAGAAGCCCATTAGCCCCAGCCTCCTCATTCAAGAGTCTCTGCTTGACAAACTGAGTTTGAGGGTCCAAGACTTTCTATTGCCCTGTTTTTTAATTTTGTCTAATCAAAAAAGTGAACATTTGTAGAGGCCACGGCTTTTTCTTTGTTTTCTTTTTTTTTTTTTTCTTGAAAAAAAGCCCTCAAAATAATTTTGAAGACTGCTAAATTTTTGACAGTGGACATGCCAATCAGGTCAGGCCCCTGACTCATAATCATCCTTTTTTTCTTGCAGCTGTACACCTAAACTTTCTCTGAAGTGCCTGCTGTTTGTAATATCCCATTTTAAAATCACCTGAGCAATCACACACACACCCCATGGCAGATATCAATCTATTGATTTGATGCTAGACTGTCCCCTGCAATATTTTACCCTCCATTAATTACATAAATGCTCTTTGGCCTGAGACTTCTGAATGAGACATGGATCGTGTATGTATTTTTTTCCCCTGTAGTTTACACTTCCCCAGTATTTGCCATTGGATCAGCAGACACTTTGCATGTTCAGTTGACATTATGTGGCAAAAAAATGTGATATGCAGTTGCTTCCCCACTGCAGGTCTTGCAGGTGTACAAGTAACCATCACCTCTGCAGCCCAAAGGCTTACTATAAGATTCCTTTTTCAAAAGCATGAGTTTATTTACAAAAGAATTACATCTTGAAATGCATATATCAGTGGAATGTGTATTTTTGACAAAATCAGGTTTGTCCAGGGGAGTTTATTAGGTGTATTAGCTGTGATACCTTTCCTCGTAGTACTGACATGGAATGGGAATAATATTCATGAAACACTGATAGACTGGGAGGAAATGGTGCATTTCCTTTGTTCTTTACATGTTCTATAAATACTTCATGTGTTTGTTAAAGCTCTGTTATTTCTGGAAGCCTACTTACTTTCTTGTTTAATTTTTCCTGAATCCTTTGAGGCTGCAGATAGCTTGGGATACACAGAGGCTTAACATTCCATATTTATGCTCAGCTAATAGGCACCACATGAAGATTAGGAATGTAAACGGGTTGTGAGGGACAAGAGAGGGAAGTTTTAAGCATGTCTAAAAAAGGACTAGACTTAGACTGCTATTACTCATACTTGTGACTTTCCACCCTTCTCACAGAAAAAAAAAAAAAAAAGAAAGGGAAGGGTCATCAGAGCATCCTAAACTCAATTGGATATTGGAATAGTCCTGCTAACCATCATTTGTCACAGCCAGTGTTTGTCTCCAGCTTGTCTTGATCATAACCAGCTTCTTCCCCTTGGGAGAAAGTATTGCCAAATATAAAAAGGGTCTCCCTTTACCTCTGAAAGTAAGTGCAATCATTTTCTTGCCACAATACTCCTATCGTGCCGCAAAAAAACGAACAACTGGAATGTTCTGTCTATGGCAGTACGTGGAACAAAGGCACTTTTTAAATATCAGAGATATATGAAACTTTGTGTCTGTAAATATACTTAGATCAGTGAGTGAAAAAATTGAAGTGCTTTCAGAAATGATTCAGTGCTTTTACCATCCATTTAGAAACACAGGTCAACTGATGAAAATTTGTTTGAATCACAAGGCCAAAATTGTTGAAGATGGTTTTTAGTGCAGTCACAATGTACAAATCATTGTTTAAAGTAGAATGGGGTTCCTTAGGACCTAGGTTCCTTAGGTGTTTATGAAAATTTTAGTCATTATGTTTCAATTTTTCATGCTTTTCTACTATTTGTTTGTTTAAATATACATACTTGGAAGTCAGTGAAAAATGAATCATGGATAACAGTTCTTTGATAGGTCAAATATAGCAATAATGCTGTTTTGAAAGGAGTCATCCCAACAAAAGCACTCCTCTTGAGCACCCCCATTTTACTTCAGGGCCTCATATCTTTGCCTGGAAATTCAGCAGTGATGCTGGTTTGGTAATGTCTATTGGGAGCTGCTAGAAAAACACACAAAACCTGGGCATGAACAGATTTTCCAGTACAACTGGAAAAAGAATGATTTCACCTTATGCTGTGTAAAGAGGTGAAGCAGCCTAAATGTGTCCTGAAGCCTCAGAATCATAGTGCTTCAGAACATGGTTTTTTTTATTGCATCTTTGAGCTTATAATGCACAGGATGTGTGAAATGGCAGTAGATATAGGCAGGGTGAGATTTTATGGCACCGCGTATCCTGAAAAACGCCTTTCTGCACGAGGAATTCCACTTACAGTAAAGAAATTCCTCACAGCTGAAAATGCTGAGCAGTGCTATAGGGCTGCCAGAGTGTGGTTTCTTCTGTTTTGAACTCCTCCTCCTCCTCCTCCTACCAGGTATTTAGGAAAGGTCAGTTGTATATTGAGAAAACAGGAGGCTGGTCGGTTGAGCAAATCCCAAGGCGCTTTTTTCCAATTCCAAGAAATGGAGCTGGACTCCCATGCACACCCCAGAAAATAAAAAGTCCCTGAAAATAGAGACCAGAACCTTCTGATCTCCCTGGGGATTCAACACTTTTATTTGTAGTGATGATATCTCTAAGAAAGTAAGGCAGCTGCTGATTCACCAACCATAATGGGAGTTTCAAGGGTATTTGCTCAAGTGAGTGAAATCCTGAGATCATGACTACAGATCTTGGCAATTCCTCAGTTGCTTTCATTGCAGCTCTGAAGATCATCTCTGCTATTTCCCATGTGAAAAACAAAGCCCACGCAGGTTCCTTGTGCTGCATTAGCATAATCCCACTTGAAGTTCCAACTTCGTCTTGATGTCCCACATATCAAGATGGAAACTCCAGAGAAAAATCAGCATTCCTTGTTATTTCTAAGGCAATAAAAAGATATATATATAGATATATAGGTATATGTGTGTATATATATATATATAGTGATTGAAACTGAATTTAAAAAAAGCTTTTGAAGCAATCCAAAGCTCTGACTTCTTCAGCCACAGAAAACTATTGAGAGTAGAGACACCTTTTAGAGTCAACAAGAGGTTCTGCTGCCAACAGAGGGTGGAGGAAGATCAAGCCATAAAAGAGGGAAAACAAATTTCCTTGCACCAGGGCTGGTTGGCAGTCACGGTGCTGGAGCCCGTTTCTCTCCTGTCACAGGTAAATGAGACAGATGTTTAAGGTGTCAACAGCACCAACACAGCTGTAACCTTCCTGGTGATCACCTTCACTGCTGCAGAACGTCCCACAGGAGCACAGGCTCCTTTGGGGTCATTCCCTGGGGGATTTCCTTCAACAAATTATCTGGATACAGTAGCTCTGCAGTTTTATCTCATTTTTTTGGGTTGTCTTCATGGGGGTGAATCTTTCTTGTGTTTTAACAATTCTTCATTCATGTTATCTTAGTGCATTTTGGTCTAAGTATACAATTTTTTTTATAATTTGTCCAAGGGATTGTATCGAGAGCTGCTTGAATTTAATAGTCTTTTTTCATTCACTTTTAGAAAAACCTTCCATCAAGTTCAAAACCTTCTAGTCAATGCTAAGTGTATTCACTTTTTTAAAAAGAGTGATTTAAATATAATTTTTTTTTTTTTTAATTACTCACCTTGAAAGGCTGAAAGAATTACATCATTTCAGGCTCTGCCCACTCCTTTTAATTCCCACTGGCCTTTCAGACTGGCTTTGGAAATATGAGACAATTTTTTTTTCTGCAAAATCTTAGGCCTTTGCAATCATTTGTATCGTTTGATCTGCGAAATCTTGATTTGGACTTCCTGGCAGATTTGTACTGAACAGCATCTCTAATCCATTTTAGGACACATTTCATAGGCTGAAAGAAAGGGATTTTTTTAATATAGGCAAAATTTTAAAAAAGGCTTTACCCAAAAGATTTTCCCCTAACCCAATCCTCTTTAAAACACGAAACCCAACACCAAGTAGACACTAATTCCAATTTGTAACAAAACCAGGGAAAAGGGGGAGTGCCAGTGGTTATGCATAATTCTCCATATGAGCCAGACAACTTAATAACACCACTTATTAGAGAAGCCTTAAAGGTAATCCCATTAAAGCTATTCAGCAGAACACTGATATTTTTCTGAAATCTGCTTGGAAGCAGACAGGATTACTCGAATGAAATGTGAGCAGCTTTCCAGTAAACCTCATCCCCCCACCTCTCATTCCCAAAGGCTGCAGACCTTGACTCTCCATCGTTCTCTCCCTGGACGGGTGAGGCAAAATTTCGACTTGGAAAGGGAGTGATGGAGGTGGATGTACAACCTGCAGCTCTTCTCATCCTGGCAGGATGTGAGACCTCGATGACCCTGCCACAGCTTTCTTTCCTGCCTCCCTGTAGGGGTAATTTGGGTAAAATGGTCACACCGTGGGGCAATTAATTTCCTGCAGATAATTGGCCAAATTTATGGCTACAGCAACAAATGTGTAGGGAGACCACAACTTACTGTCCACATGGCCTTACATGGATATTCTTCCACCTCGTTTTCTTCAACTCTACCTGCCTCCCCATCTAAGGAAATGATACAACTTGAACGTGTGAGGCATTCCTGTGATGGTTGGTGGTGAATCCTCGCTGCTGGGAACAAGCAGTGGTGGTTTGACAGAGCTACAGAGAAGTTTGTAATGACAGGAAGCCACAATCTTGTTTGAACCTGAGAAAGGGTGAATTTCTGTTTTAAAGCACCTTATCTAAACAGTATTTAAGGAAGGAAACCTTGTGAACTCTTGTTAAAAACTTATAGATATAATTTAGAAATTCCTTTCATCTAGCATGAAGGGGTTTTTTGCCTGGAAGAAACAAGGATGCAGTGTTCTCATTTGCATGGACTGTGCCAACAAAATAGGGATACTTTTGGCAATGCTGTTTTCATTTCTTAGTTCTACTCTTTTAAATGCCTGCATTTCTCTTGGCTCTTCAGAACTCTTGAAGATCCACACATAAATATTCCTTGAAAACGAGTAGGTTTTTCTGATTTTTATGTTAGCAATGTATACTTTATTTGTGTTTAACAATAGGAGAAGATAACTGTACTCTGTGTAAACATTCTGCAAGTAGTTTAATCCAAACTTACAAGGATATCTGGTTTCCCTAAAGGTGTCCATAATTATATAGCAAAGTTCTGAAGAATGTAATTCATCATTTTAGAAACTGGGCTAGAATACTACACGACTCTGGTTTAGGTTTGGAAAAGGGAATGTCATGGATCCAGAGGACTCTTTTTTAGTTCAATTTAGCCTGCTTTGGTTTGGGGTGGTGTACTAGAATGACAGCTGGGAGGAAGTTTGTGCACCAGTGAAACCACCAGTCCAGTGACTCCCTCTAGACATTATTCAGCCGTCTCTGCCATTTCTGCAAGGCTTTAGAAGTGGAATTTTTACCTGGCATTTGGCTAGGTGCTGGGACTTGTTTTTTCCATAATTAAAAGCAACACTCTGCTTCTAGCAGGATGATGGCTGGATGGTTCTTTCCTTTCATGGCCTTGCTGAAATTGGCAAAGTACTGGAAGACTGGAAAATGTTGTTAAACCTTTACAGAATTTAGGTTTGTCTGCTGGCTAAAGCAGATTAGAACGTGCTCATTTACTGGTCCATGATTAAAAAATAAGGAAGAAATGATGCTGTATTTCTGAATGGTACCTTTTAGCCATGAGTTTATTGTGCTTTAAAAATCACCATTTCAGTGTATTTGTTTTGACTGACTGGATTTTCCCCACTTGGACTTGTCCTGACACCAGCAGCCCTGTGACTGGGCTGTGGCTTACTAGGTGCCTCTGGCAAACAGTCCTAATGTACATGGGGCAGCCAGAGCTGCTTTTAATGCTGTAGTAGTGGCTCAGGTTTGATAAATTAGAGAGAGGGATGTACTGATCATTTTCCCTTTTTTGCACGAAAACATGGACTTTCCATGCCCTTCTTTTAATTCTGACCTGTACTCTGGCTCTGACCTGGGTATTTGGGTAACCTGAGACCACGTGTACGGACCTGTACCTCCTTCTCCTGCTTGCTGTCTCTTCCTTGGTTGAACTTTGATTTCCTTTCGGCCTCATGGAATTGAAGTCAAGGCAAGGAACAAAAGGTAGCTTTGCCAATATTATGGTAAGCAGAAAGGAAGGAGGGTGTTACTTGCCTTGAAAATAAATCAGCTGTGCCCTCTACATGCTCTGCCTGGCTAAAGACAGCAGGGTTCCTGTGTTCAGTCCATCCATGCTAATCATCTGTGCCATACTGGAAATATTCCCATTTTGGTGGCTTTAGTATAATTCCTCAGTTCATTGCAGACCATTTCTTTTCCTCTCAGCATAAGGAGTTTACTTCTAATTTGCCCAGAAGCCGTGGATGTTTATTTGCATTTATGGCAGCTTTTCCTTTACAGTGAACATTACATTTTGCTTCAATTCGGTCATCAGGTTTCTTACAGCTGCAAGTAAAGTGGTTCTATCCATGCGCAATTAGGCACATTTCAAGTGAAACTGATTCTTGGTACTGGTTAATACTTGATTCAGGACCAGGCTGGATGGGGCCCTGAGCAACCTGCTCTAGTGGAAGGCATCCCTGCCCACAGCTGGGGTTGATGCTAAATGATCTAAGGTGCCTTCCAACCCAAACCATTCCCTGATTCTGTCGTTCTGTTGTAGGGAAAGGTGAATCTGGCCCCAGATGCAGCACATTGTTTCTTTTTTCTAACTGTCAAGCAGCTGGATGACGTGGAAGTGAATGCTTCTTGTCAAATAAATTGATACCTAAATTTTTGCACTCCAAAGCAAAACAAGAATGTACCAGGGTTTTGGGGAAAGTTCATTCCATTCAATGGTCACTGATGGTTCTTTTCAAAAATATAATAGATAAAATGCTGCTTAGTGATGTTTTTCACTACTTGCCTTCATGCTATGCACTTTTGATTAGAGGTGATGGAATAATTTATTGTAAATTGCTTATTGGAACAGGTTTGCTTCACTTCCTATCATCCAATACATCACATAATGTATTTTCAAATTATTATAAAAATTATTGTACATGTGATCCTCTGAATAGTTTCAGTGAAAAATTCCTGGTCTAAAGCTTACTTGGAAGGAGGTTCATCACAAAAGAGGTAGAATCACCAAAAAAGCATTTTGATATTCAAGACTGTAGGCTGGTTTGGAGTGGATGAACAGGTCTCTTATTTTCTTCCACACCTTGACTGCCTGTTAACCAGTCTGTTATTGGTTTTCTAATGTAAACACACTTGTGTTTTACAACATTCACTTTGTAAGTATTCTCCACAAGTCATTGAAAGTCTGCTATTTCTATAAACATCCCTGCTACTAAATTCATTTGAAGTGATATTCACTGGTAAATAAATGTAGACCGTGCAAGAAGACATGAAAGAAAAATCCCTTGGGGAAGGAGTGGGGGTAAATTGCAGAGATAACATATCTTTTGGAAGCTTTTATATAAATAGACCTACAGATTTCCACATATTTATCATTGGAGGAGATTAAAACGTTTGATGTGCAGTTACTATTTCACATGAAAGCAAAAGGTAGTTTTTCAATTGCATTTGGTCCTTATAATTCAAGTGCTGACAATCGCTGGAAACCTAATTTAATGAAGGTTTTATAAGATCTTCAAGTGCTCTGTGGAAATTCCCCCCTCCCTTTGTCTGGCTGTGGTTTCATGTCCGTGGGCCCATTCCTAGCAAGCCCTTCACATGCCAGTGGCTCTCCTCTCCCCTATTTACTCTCTGGAGCTGCTCCCATCAGCACAGGTACTCGACATGCCTACAGCTGCTCTGGCAGGGTGTTTGTTTAATCAGCACCATTGCCTGTGGCTTGGACAGCCCAACAAGGTGAACAGGCTGCCAGTCTCAGGGCTTGGCTCCTTGTCATCCTGTCCCTGCAGACATGCCCCTGGCACAGCATGAACATCAGTGCCTTTCCAAATGTTTGCCAGGTCCCACTCAAAGGCCAGCCACAGGTCTGTGCTGCCCACGGCCCCCACAAACACTTCCCTGACAGATGCCTGCTGCCCCTGTCACCACCTGGCCCCTCTTCACCTCCTCCTGTTTCACAGCAGCCTTTAGAAGGGCAGATACCCTCTGCAGCCTTCTCTGTAATGCCCGGAATTTGGGTGTTCTTAGCAGGTTCTGCTTTGTCTTGGAAAGGTGGGCCATAATGTCCCGGTGAACGGTCACTGATCAGTCTCCATCCAACCCCAGAATCACAGAATGGTTTGGGTTGGAAAGGACCAAAAGGATCATCTCGTTTCAACTCCTCTGCCATGGGCAGGGACACCTCCACTGTCACCTTCCACTATCCCAGGTTGCTCAGAGCCCCATCCAGCCTGGTCTTGAACACTGCCAGGGATGGGGCAGCCACAGCTTCTCTGGGCAACCTGTGCCAGGGCCTCACCACCCTCACAGGGAAAGAATCTCTTCCTAATACCTGATCTAACCCCACCCTCTTTCAGTTTAAAGCATCTTCTTCTTGTCTCTTCTGTGCAAAGGCTCATGATAGATGGGAAAGGCAGGTGGTGGAAGATCACAAAAGCATGGATCGCTTTCCCTGCTGTTGGCAGCAAGTTTCCCTCTTACCTGCTTACCTGTCTTTTATCCTGGACTTAAAGGGACACAAAAGTGCAGTTGTGGGTGTAGCAAAAAGGTTCCTAGGGAACAAATTCCTGAGAGTTCTGCTATCCCATCAGGGTCAAGCAAGAAGTTCCTGGCCCTGAGCATTGGAGGAGTTTGGCTGTGGACAGGAAGCATGCTGCATTCAAGGGGTTAGGGGAAACTCCAAGAAAAGTTTTTATTTCATAGGGATTCTCTGCAGCAGGAGCTTCTGAGCAGCTCACTTCCCCAAGGCTGAAATCAGGCCAGTGCATTAGGAAGAGCACAGGAATGACAGGAAGCTGGTGAGAGGGTCAGGAGGAAAGGGAGGCTGTTGGTTTCCTGGATGACCTCAGAACAATATGATTGCTTATATTAACTTGAGCATTTGCCAAAGAAACAGTTGCAGCAGTCCACAAACATGGCATGATATTGCAGAGAGGATGATTTAATGAGAATAACAACCTTTCCTGTGATACAGTCAGGAATTTTACCCCACCTCTACCACAAGACAAAATCTTCTCTTGGGTTTTTCCATCTCATCAGTATGACACCGAGAAAGCAGCAGGCATTGAGCAGGAAAAAAATATTATGTTATAGCAGTTCTTTAAATGGAAAAGGGAAGGTTTGCTTTGCCCACCTCCTCACACCACCTGGGCCAGAGCTGAGGGTGGGGTGAGGGCACAGCACTGCCACCAGGCAGGGTCATCTCACATACCCTCTCCCTCTTCAAGTTAAAGGAACAATGCCATAAATGCAATTAACAAGGATTTTTTTTTTTAATCTGGAGAGAAAAAAATGTAGAAAAAGTACCCCTATGAGGATTTCACAAAAGCTTCTTGGCACAAGCACATAAATTAAAAGAACAGAAGTTTTTCACATCTCTGCACTTTCAATGAGTGCAAGATCCAGGACCCTCAACACAGATTTTACGTGGTGATTTCAGTAATTCCTTGGCAATTTCAGTAATTCCTTGCAGTCATTTCAGTAGCAATTTCACAGTGTAAACTCCAGATACAGAGGGAGGAGGAAAGGACTTTAAGGACAATCACTGCTTTCCAGCATATTACAGCATCTCTCTTTTTTAGAGTAGTTTTTCTTTTTTTTAAATGCACTACCCCTGTTCAGGTTTCCTTCTTTTGTTCTCTTCCTCACTCCACCCTTACCTTCAAAAATAATGTGCTTCTGTGCCTTTGTTAAAGTGATATGAAACACAGAGATCAGGCTACACAGGGTGTGATAGCTGATGGTCATCTGGGGTGTGGTAGTCAGGTTGTGTACAGCGTGTTTCTAAGTTTAGATCTGTTGCTAAACTGAGTGGCATCTCTTCACTCAGTTTAAAAGGGGAAGATGCACTCAACCCTGAGAAAGTAATCCCAAATTTTCCAGCTTCTCTTTTATGAACATATTTTACTTTCCTTAATGCAGAGAGCTGATTCATATTCCTGTTTGGTTCAGTAATTTCAGGGATACGTACAACCTTCTTCACAATTATTTTTCAATCTGGATCTTCCCAATTTGTACTCAATCCACTAAAGTTTAGTAAATTTATTTCTTGCTCTGCCCCACCAATCTATTTTATCTCAAGACTAAGAGAGGGCATGAGACAAGGGCAGCTGTGGTGACAGATCCTTTTTTTGGTGTCTGTGCCACCCCTATCTCTTTCCTCGTGTGCACCTTTTTAAAGATACACCTCGTGTGAAGGTTGGATGGGGCCCTGAGCAACCTGGTCTAGTGGAAGGTGTCCCTGCCAATGGCAGGGGGTTGGAGCAAGATGGTCTTTAATGTCCTTTCCAATCCAAACCAACCTTTTAGTCTATGAATGCATGGGTTGCATGTTTTCCCTGGCAGATCCTCGTTTTATTTCAAGTCCAGAAAAGGCACTAGAGCTATATGAAAGCATTGCCCAAGCCAGTTGTCAAACTTAATTCTTTTTTTTTTTCCTTTTGGCCTTGCAAAATACATGCAACTATGTATGACTCCTTTTTTATAAAATCATTTGTAAAGTTATTTTAAACAGCTGAAAGTACTTTGCTTTTTCTTCCAATAATATTACTCCAGTCTCAGAGATCAAGCACAGACATTTTCAGCTGAAAAGATAAATATTTGGAAAAAGAGCCTTACATTTTGCAGAGCGGTCAGTGAACCTCACAGCCTCGGTACTTGATGACACTTGGCGACTCAAAAATGGGCTGTTTTAAAAGAAACGCAAAGGTCCTGGTGAACCATTACACAGTGAGCATCTCTCATCCCCCCACTCCTAGTGTTCTGCTGGCTCCTTGGTTTGCTGGGAAGTGAAGTGAGCAGTGGAGCTTTTCTCCCAGTGCTTTGATTCCAGCAGTGCCAAGCTGCTCTTTCAAAGGAGTGAACGTCACTTGGTTCTTAATGAGAACCGCAGGCGCTCAGCAATTCTTCTCTTTAAAGGCTTAAATATAGTTTTAGTTCATGCTTCTGTATGTGAAGCTTTTGATTGCTATTAAAAAAACAACCAACCAAAACCAAAGAAAGCATAAATAAATATATAAACAAACAGCCCCAAAGCAGGCAGTGCTCCCAGGTCTGTTCATGTTGGCCAAAACAGATGTTTTACCCAGCTCGGTAATATTTAAGCTGTAGACACTGCAAATAGTTTTTCATGGTGATGTTGCTTCTTATGCTGGGTCAGACTAGGAGCCCTGATTTCAGGCTGGGGGATGGCTCAAACTGAGCTGATTCTGGCTGTACACCAAAATTATGGGCTGGTGGAGAGGAAGGCATCTTCTTTACTCAGACCAGTGGTCGTCACGTGGGGCTAATTACCCTGTCAACTTCATTTCTGACCAGCCAGTCAAGCCACTGCTTTTTTGGGCTGTACCCTCTGTAAGTGTATCAGGTGATGCTTGGTGGAAATCTGGGCTTTTTTGTCTCCATTGTTACATTTTTCCTAACTAAGCATCAGCAGCAAAGTGGGACCAGGATTTATGGTTTTTTTCTGAGTCAAGGAATAATGACACCTGAAAGAGGTGTCATTTTGTAAAGTCGTTTGCTAACAAATGCCTTTCTTACATTCCTTCTGGAAGCTCAGGGGGAAACTTCGAGCTCCTAATGGCTCTGGATAGCCCATCCCTTCTCCATATCCCTGAAGAATTTTGGCGTTAGGGCAAGTGTGCTGTGGCTGGTGTGTGTACCAGGCAGCTGCTCAGCTCCTGCTACAGTCTCTCCAGGTTTTGAGAAACTGGCAGCTGCTTCACATCCCACAGGCTTCTGTCCTGCTGTCCAGTTTGGTTGAAACTGGGCAACAGTGTGTTTTCATGGAGGCAGTGATAAGCAGACAGACAGACAGACAGACAAGACGGTCTCATGTGCAGGTTTTCCTTTGGAAACCAGGCTAAAAATAGCACAGTGATGAATGGAGCTTAACTGGGAGGCATCTCACGGGAGGGGAACGAATGTGACCATCCCATTGTTGTTTCACATGTCTGGATATCAGCGACAGCCTCTCAGAATATTTCTAGCAATGTGCTCACTTGAAACAGAGCATACAGATGTACCTCCTTATCCAGAGCTCAGTGAAAGTCTACATCCTGGTAATTTTAAACCCTAAAATCCCCTGAGGATTTCAGCTGGGCTCGGATAGTGTCCAAGAGTATCCTCATCTTTTCTTGTTTTCCTCCTTGCAACTATACCAAAGATAATAATTATATGTTGTATTTAAATAAACAGAAGTATTGCTCTCAGTGCTTCTGACTGCTATCAAAGCATTCATGTGAGCTTGTGATCTCTGGGCTACCTAACTGGACAGGTATTCAAGAGGTCTAACAGCAAGAAACTGAAGAAGAGAAGAAACTGAAACACACAAAGGAAATTGGCAGCAGAAATAATCCTATGCAAAAAAACCAAACCAAACCAAACCAAACCAAATAAACAAAGAAAACAAAAAAAAACCCCTGAAAAATTAAGGGCAGACATCAAAAAAGCATCTATTTTACTTTGATAGCTTAGCAGAAAATGTTGGACAGAAAGTGAATGTGTATTGAAATGAAACAGCACAAAAAACCCTGCCCAAATCATTCTGTCATTGCAAGTCAGCTTGAAATGTTCTAGCTTCCCTTGTGAGCTATTCCGTCCTCTTGTTTAAATTTGAAAGAAAACAAAAGGTGGCTATATTTTTTTCAACACTGTAAATTTCTTTGCAAGCCTTTTTTCCTTCAGTATCGAGGACAAATTAAGAGTAATCAAAACAGTTCCCAGACTTTAAATTTGGAAATTTGATGGCACAAAAAAAGTTTTACATTCTTAGACTTCTCTAGGATTTTGTCAAAGTACATAAACTTTGAGTTGCTTAATGGGCTAACACGAAATCTAATTCAGATTTAGTTTGATTTTTAATTTATTAAGTATACAGAGGCAAAAGTATTAGAGACAGATTGCCAAACAGAAGAATGTGTTTACAGGTATTCCTAAGAAAAGAAGTAGTAATTGCCTCCTATCAGAAATTAATTACACTGGAATAAGACAGAGATAGCAGACAATGTGTAAAAAGAGAGAAAATGGGATGATGTCATATTAGGCAGGAGTGGTTTATCCCTAAAATTTAACTTCCCCATGAAATTTTCAACCATAGAAAGAAACTGATTTTTGGAACTGACCATATATCCATTAGCTTTGGCTAATGCTGATTAAACCATGGCAAAACAAACACAAGCAGCAATGAGTTTTGCAGTAAACGTTCCCAGCACACAGTTTTCTCTTTCAGGCAGCCGACACAGGAGCCACAAAGCTGTGTTCAAATGGGAGTAGCTGAGAGATGGAAGCAAACACACCTCCAAGAAAAGCTGTTCACAGGGATTTTTTTGCACTTCAGCTGGTTCCCCTCCAGAGGCTGAAAAAGATGTACAGATTCTGGGGAGTTAAGCTGCACAGTCCTTCCCTGAACAAATTAAATTACACTGACTACATTTGATAAAAGAAGAATATAAGATCCTCTACAACAACAAACATTTGCACAATAGGCTGCTTATTGTTTGTTGATGATGCATTCAGAATGTAAAAGTTTGTGGAATGAAGTACAGCTAAAATTAGGAAACCTCCAGTCCCCAGAAAGCTGCTCTCCTCTCCTCTGCCCCACTCCTCTGTCAGTCAGCCCAAGTCCATTGCCTGTAATGTTCTGGTACAAAATAGGGCAGCTAACTCCATACCATTCCCTGTGTGCTGAAAGCCACAGTCAGGCACCCTTTTTAGAGTTTGAAGGGGGACCTGACAGGGTGATACTATGTAAACCTATTTAATTCCAAGTGGGAGGAAGGTACCTGACTTCATTTTACTTCCCAGAAAACTCTCAGTCATAGGCTCTTACTTGCATTACCTCTTCATGTTTCTAGGTGCTAAACTGCCCCTGCAAATTGCACTGATTGAGGTAGAAATTGAGTCTTTTGGATATGCTGATGCTTTAATACTGCAGGCAGTGGAAGGCATTCTCTGGGGCAAAGAGATCACCCAGGGAATCCTGAAGATGTTGGCTTTGAGCAGTGTGCACTCATTTCTGGCCCCAGCACTTACATTCACACAGAACCATACGTGACTGGCTCTCACACAAACATATTTTGAAAATCCCTTCTCACTGTCTCCCAACTCGGGCTCGTTTATCCAAGGAGAGCTCTCTCTCTTCCCATGCAAGCAGCTATTCCATATAGGAGTGTTTGTGTGTTCTGCCCAGCTGTATGTGTTTGAATACATTGCCAGACAGAGCCATTCCAATGAAATCATTGGACTGTTATTTGGAGGGCTGAAATTTCACCCACTTCATCATTTATTTTACTCTCTCCAGAGCCAGTCCATCACTTACCCACTGGAATGTGTTGCCAGCTGTCACAGCACACTAATACTCCTTGGCTAAAAGACTTCAAAGTCTGGTAAGCTGTCCCAGTGGGGAGGGGGAAAAAGTTGGCCGATGAATTTGGTGTTTCTCCACAACAACGCACTCAGTTGCTTACCAGGCATGCACAAATCCCTGTTTCCCATACACTGCAACAGCCAAACAAGAGCAGAAATGCAGCCTGCTGTCCCTCATCTCTGCCAGACAGCACCCATGAGTCTCTCACAGGACTTGACGTCTGTGGGAATGGGAGCCACTTCCAGCTTCTGTGTCTTTGAGCTGATGAGGGATTTTTTTCCCCTATTAAATATAATATCCCATCTTATCTGGAGAGACACTTAATCTGAATCAGAAGAAGAGGGGAATCACAAATGGGAAAAACAAGGAAAGAAACCATCCCTAAGTCAGGCAAAAGGATAATTTTGGTGGTGGACACTTTAGCTTTTCAATCAGTTTAGGCTCTGTTTGACCCCTTGGACTGTCCATTTTAGAGGTTGTCCTCGCATCCTTGTTTTACAGTGCTTGATAGTTTGCAGTGATTGTTGTGATGATGGGGCAGAGAGGCTCTGTCTCTCTGTGTGTATTTTCCTCTCAGTATCATGGGAGCACAGTTTACAAGCAACCGAAGGCTTTGGAAATGAATGCCACTGATGTGAAGGAATGCAGAGTTTGCAGCAAAGTTATTACCAAAGCCAAGAGGGACATGGAGGGTTTTTGTTGTAGCCTTTATGTCTGCAGGGAAGGGCAGGCTCTGGAATCTTTGTGGATCGCCCCTTGCAGCCCTTGCACTGAACTTGGTGAGAAGGAGCATGGGAAGGAGGAGAGAGGAGGAGGTTTTGGAAAAGGGGCTCTGTCCTCTCAGGAGCGGGAGCCCTGGCTGTGCCAACAGTTCCAGGTACACTGATAGACGTGCTTAAATCCAGCCCTGTTGTTCATCCTTCATTCTCCAAATCTCAAGAGAGATTTGGTCAAAATCAGGCATTCCTGCTGTAACCCCAGAGCTTTGATCTTACCTCAACTGTATTCTCATGACAAGGTTGATAGAAAACTGTTGGCCTTCATTTGTGATTTTCAGAAGATTAATGGTAACTGGTCACCACCTCATCTATTTGCAAGTGTAGCATAAAGGGAGCACTGGTTTCATCAAAGGAGTTGGCAACAGGTTATATGTTACACATAATCTCAACCAGCTGCAACTGCAGCTATCTGATATCTTATACTTCAGTTACATGATGATATCTCTCTTCTTCCTTTACTGTTTTTCTTAGATATTAATATTTCTAAGTACTTCTCTTAAGGGGAAAAAAAAAAAGAGAGAGAGAGAGAAAACAAACTGGTTTCCTCCTCCACTGCCATTTCCCTCTGTGTATGAGGGCCTGTGATTTTCCCCTTTGACCACCACTTTCTGTTTCCTTCATGCAATGCTCCCACTCAGCCCCTTCTGCAATTTGATGAAAAAGACTCATTTCCCAATTGCAGCTTTCTAAATGCTGTTCTTTAGTAGTTAAGCATAAATCTCTGAGCTTGCTTTGCTCTTTTTCTATGAAATATGAAATACACCTACTCTTGTCTGAGCCATCAAAGGGTGTCATCAAAACATCTAAATATTACATCAGTTGGCTGAATTTCTTCATCTTTTATTAATTTCGATATATTTGCTTTCCTTTTTATGTTATCAAAAGCCATGTTTGCCTTTTTGTCTCTTTAAAGTTGTACACATGGTGGTTCTAGGGAGGGAAGGCAGGCAGGCAGGCAAGAAGGAAGGAAGGAAGGAAGGAAGGAAGGAAGGAAGGAAGGAAGGAAGGAAGGAAGGAAGGAAGGTTGGTTTCTAGTTCATTTCAAAACACAATGCTCAATACATTTTTTTCTGACTCAGTTGTGCCTTGGCCAGTGAAGGACACAGGTCAGAGATGTTGGATGCAGAGCTGGTTCAGAGGCTCCAGAGCTGTTCCTGCCCACCATTGTCTCCTTGCTAACAGGAAGCAGGATAAACTGGAGGTTGTAGGCACTGATGATCATTTCATTCCCTTCTTCATGCCACCCTATGCTTTAAACACTGGCAAATAAGTCATGCCCTCCATCTCCAAAAAATCGTGCCAATAAAAAGAGAGAAAACTTTTAGGTTTCTAGGCACCTAGTTATTTAATTTTATTAATTTCAACAACTTTTGGTAAAGGTCAGGGGATCTCATGCCATGCAAACAGGCTGTGGATGAAGGCAGGACAACTGTTTGTTTGGGCATGACAATCTAAGCTGTTGTATCTGCTCTGACAGTAGGAATTTGCATTGTGCTTGCTGGAGTATCGCTCACCCATTGGATTGCATGTGAAATAGTGTTTTTCCAAAATATTTGACAAATGCAATAATTTATCCTTACCGTGGCCCAGAAGTCATAATTACATTCCAGTCTTACAGAAGAATACTCTCTATATCCTTCTGACTCTCCCAAACATAATTTGTTCAGTATCAGGTTTTTAATTCTGCGCTGGGAGATAGCCATTTGGCTGATACAGCCCTGAGAATGTCTGGATAAATGTCTGGATAATTTCAGCTGGAAATTGCTCTGAAAGCCATTTCCAGCCCAGTCAGAGATATTTCAGCCTGTGCCCAGGTACTCTGGATGCTCAGAACACAACCAGAGCAAATGGGCTCCAGTGTCGGACAGAACATTCAGTTATGGGGCAGCGGTCACGTGGATGATCTCTTTGTGGAAATCTGTTTAATGCTACATCAGAGCTATGCCATCACTGAGCTGACCCTTTTAGTGCCTCCTCAGTGGCTGTCAGAGAACAGCTTCAGGAGTGTATTAGTTAAGGAAAAACAGAGGGATTTAATATAAAGCATACCTAACACTTCTGTCATTCTCTCATCCTCCACAAAAGGTTTACATACAATTTGAGTATTTACCTTGTATGGGAAACCTCTTGGAGGGTGAATAACACAGGGATATTGAACGTTTTCTATGCTTTTTTCCTTTTCCTTTTAATTTTGGGAATAAGCCTTATGCATACCTGGTATTTCAGATCTCATTGATTAGCAGCTGGCAAACAATCAGCTACGTGACAGTGAATGGCTAATCAATCAGCACCACTGGAAATGCATCTCATCTTACAGCTCCAAAATGTCATTTCTCTTGACATTTACAGATCACCTTCTAAAACTCATGCATAGCCACAGTCTTGGGAGGCCTTTCCTGGTGGGTTTTTTCCTTCAGTTCTGGGGTTTAGTGGGACAATTTGCTACTTGGGGGTTTTTACCATGCCATCATGGTCATTTAGGAAGTTCACCTGCAAAAGATGGAGTGCCTGCTCCCTTCTCTGTTAGTCTGGTCTGAGGACTGGGCTTGCATTCCCACCAGAGGGAAAATTTCCCATTGCCCAGATACACTCCTGTCCCAGCCTTGTGTCTGTGGTTCTCCCTGTTCTGCCTAGGAACAGGAGGAGTGCTTGGTACACCCCTGGATTAAGGATTGCTTTGTTTTTTCAGGTTTTCACACAGCCTGAGCACAGTCCTGTGAGAACTCCTCAAACCCCCATCCCTCCTCTCAGAAGAGATGATAGCAATGATCAATTGACTGTTTCTGGTTGCTATAATTAATTCTCAGTGCAGGTAGAGGTATTCTGCTGGCTTTCTCTTCTTCCCTTCCTATTGATTGAAACCAGCACATGATTTACTTCAGTGTGAAGTTTTCATTTATCCTTAGCTGGAAACAGTTTGAAGGAAACAAAGAAGAAAGTCAGAGAAGAGTGTTAATTAATGAGACAATGGGAAGAGGGACACAATAGAGAAAAGGGCCTGCAAGAACTCTTACATAATTTACACATGGTTAACAATTCCCTTGGGAGTCAGTTAGGAGACCATGAATGNCCTATTGATTGAAACCAGCACATGATTTACTTCAGTGTGAAGTTTTCATTTATCCTTAGCTGGAAACAGTTTGAAGGAAACAAAGAAGAAAGTCAGAGAAGAGTGTTAATTAATGAGACAATGGGAAGAGGGACACAATAGAGAAAAGGGCCTGCAAGAACTCTTACATAATTTACACATGGTTAACAATTCCCTTGGGAGTCAGTTAGGAGACCATGAATGGGTTTAGCCATTTACATATCTCCTGTATGGACCATTTGCATAATGTGTCACTACAGTTTTCCCTTCTCTCCCAACATATTTTGCAGTTGCTGGTGAACGTTGTGCCTGGTTTCCATGTTGCATTAGGCAATGTGAATACTCCCTCAGTTTTACCTAGTGCTGATGTATGAGTTGTTAACTGCTGGTATTTATAGCTGAATTCATGAATCTCTGTAGATCTTTTTCCCCAACAGCATCTCTTGGTCCAGAACTGAAAAGAGGGAGGATGTGGGAGTGTTAAGCTCATCACAGAATGAAACCATTCATAATTGTTAAAACCTTACAACTGCCACAGCTTGCTTCTCTTATCTGCACAGCACAAAGTTCACTTCAGTGGCTTCCCTCAGAAAGAACATAAAAGATAGTATTAAGGGAAAGGGAGAACAGTTTGCTTTGAGATGAGGAGATGGAACAAAATTAGAGAATGTAAGACAAGAGAAATGTTCAAAAGCATGTTTTAAAAAGCCAGTATACTGAAAATAGGTTCCAGCTCAGTAGAGGGTATGTATGTCCAAAAAAAAGGGCAATAAAAGAGGATGAAAAATGTATCCCTGCACACTTCCTTCCCTTTGCCTTCTAAAAGAGGGAGGTGAAGAGAGCAGAGAGCGGAAGAAGGAAACCTAAAGCGGAAACTTGACATTTTTTCATTTCCATACTGAAACAACCTTTTAAATTGCTTTTTTGGTTTTTTTTTCTTCTTTTTAATACTAGTGACTACAATGTTTTGCTTTACCTCAGAATAGTAATTTGAACTAAAATCTTGATACAGAGCTTTGAAAGGGAAAATTTACAGACACCTGTATTACAGCCGGGGCAGAGTTTTCATTTTTTAAATGCATTGTGACTTGAAAGTCTCCACATTGGATATGCTCAGTGCTGTGCTTGTGTTAAAAAAAAATCCCCTTAATTATACACAGTAGTGGCAGTGAACAGAGCTTAGGCTCCAGCAGAGCAGTTCCTGTGTCNGTTTTCACACAGCCTGAGCACAGTCCTGTGAGAACTCCTCAAACCCCCATCCCTCCTCTCAGAAGAGATGATAGCAATGATCAATTGACTGTTTCTGGTTGCTATAATTAATTCTCAGTGCAGGTAGAGGTATTCTGCTGGCTTTCTCTTCTTCCCTTCCTATTGATTGAAACCAGCACATGATTTACTTCAGTGTGAAGTTTTCATTTATCCTTAGCTGGAAACAGTTTGAAGGAAACAAAGAAGAAAGTCAGAGAAGAGTGTTAATTAATGAGACAATGGGAAGAGGGACACAATAGAGAAAAGGGCCTGCAAGAACTCTTACATAATTTACACATGGTTAACAATTCCCTTGGGAGTCAGTTAGGAGACCATGAATATCATGGGTTTATCCATTTACATATCTCCTGTATGGACCATTTGCATAATGTGTCACTACAGTTTTCCCTTCTCTCCCAACATATTTTGCAGTTGCTGGTGAACGTTGTGCCTGGTTTCCATGTTGCATTAGGCAATGTGAATACTCCCTCAGTTTTACCTAGTGCTGATGTATGAGTTGTTAACTGCTGGTATTTATAGCTGAATTCATGAATCTCTGTAGATCTTTTTCCCCAACAGCATCTCTTGGTCCAGAACTGAAAAGAGGGAGGATGTGGGAGTGTTAAGCTCATCACAGAATGAAACCATTCATAATTGTTAAAACCTTACAACTGCCACAGCTTGCTTCTCTTATCTGCACAGCACAAAGTTCACTTCAGTGGCTTCCCTCAGAAAGAACATAAAAGATAGTATTAAGGGAAAGGGAGAACAGTTTGCTTTGAGATGAGGAGATGGAACAAAATTAGAGAATGTAAGACAAGAGAAATGTTCAAAAGCATGTTTTAAAAAGCCAGTATACTGAAAATAGGTTCCAGCTCAGTAGAGGGTATGTATGTCCAAAAAAAAGGGCAATAAAAGAGGATGAAAAATGTATCCCTGCACACTTCCTTCCCTTTGCCTTCTAAAAGAGGGAGGTGAAGAGAGCAGAGAGCGGAAGAAGGAAACCTAAAGCGGAAACTTGACATTTTTTCATTTCCATACTGAAACAACCTTTTAAATTGCTTTTTTGGTTTTTTTTTCTTCTTTTTAATACTAGTGACTACAATGTTTTGCTTTACCTCAGAATAGTAATTTGAACTAAAATCTTGATACAGAGCTTTGAAAGGGAAAATTTACAGACACCTGTATTACAGCCGGGGCAGAGTTTTCATTTTTTAAATGCATTGTGACTTGAAAGTCTCCACATTGGATATGCTCAGTGCTGTGCTTGTGTTAAAAAAAAATCCCCTTAATTATACACAGTAGTGGCAGTGAACAGAGCTTAGGCTCCAGCAGAGCAGTTCCTGTGTCACCAATGCTCTGACCAAGAGGAGTCCAGACAACTTTGGGGGAAACGTGTACACTCTTATGTTTCACTATCTGGGTTGTGGCATGAGAGCTGGTAATTAACACCCCACTCTCTCAAAGATTTCTATGAATGTTTAACTCTGTGCTGTGAGTAATCCCATTAGCACCATATTGTTCTGCTGCACAGAGGAAACCTTCCCAGAAAGGCTGGCTCGGTGTGAGTGCAGAAATGGAAATGTCATTTCAAAGGGAATTATGCCAGCAATAAAAAAAAATTACAGTGAAAGAATCCCAGAGAAAAATTCCCTTAGAACTTGAACCACTAGAATGGTATTTCATTCCCATTGATTAGGTGGACTTCAGCTTATCTCAGAAATGTTATAAATAATGTGTTGATTGAAGTGCTAAAGTTTTATACTTGACCTTTGTAGGCAGGTGGTCATCTGCTAAAACTTTCTATTTGAAGACTAGGTCTCGAACATGGATTATTCCTTCACAATTATAGAATCAGACAAGGGTTTGGGTTGGAAGGGACCTTTAAAAGTTAATTTGTTCCAAACCCCCTGCCATGTGCAGCGACATCTTCTAGCAGGGCAGGTTTTCCAAGCCCCATAAACCCAGTCTTGAACACTTCCAGGGATGGGGCTTCCACAACTTCTCTGGGCAACCTCTGCCAGTGTCTCACCACTGACTAATGTGCATGTTCCACAGGTACAACAGGGGAAAAAGTTACAAAAATCTTATCTATTTCAGTCTTTTCTCTTTTTTCTATTATACACCTCCCAGTCTTTTTTTCTCCCTCCACTTCAGCAGCTTGGTCATCCAAAACTATAGGAAATACCAAACTCTTCATATCAGATGAAAGTTAGAAATGTCAGCACATCCAGTCTCTATGTGCTTTAGGGAGAGAATGAGGTGGGGAAAAGAGGTGTTGAGTTAAGGAAGATGGGAACAACTTTTGCACTTTTTTTTCTACTTATTTTTATGGTCAATTGCTGAAGAACTTCTGTCTCTGAAAACATAAAGGTGTGATCTGGACCTCCACAATGAGCAGGCAAGCTCATTAACCCCATTTTGACTCTGGACAGAGGAAAGCTCCACTCTGGTTCCTGCAGCCCTGAGTGCTGCTGGATTTGCTGCTGCTCCCTCAGTTCCTGGGCAACCTCAGTGTCTTTTGTCCGTAATCTGTGACAAAAACAGATGCAGAGACCGGGCAGTCTGTTGCCTTAACCACATCCACGAGGATCTGAGCATTCATAGCAGCATGTTAAAAGCAGTGAGGGCATCCTGATCTCTCCCCCTGCTATTGTGTCCCTCCTGCTCAGCCGTGACAGACACTGAGGCAGATGATCTTTTTATAAGGTAATTTCTGTTCTGAGCCTCTTGCTGCTTGCACCAAGCCCTTTCATGTTATTAAAATGCAATTGAACAGGAGCAAGTCTCGTGTTGTTGGCAATTTGTCATCTACCCATCCAAGTGGGCAGCCCAGCCTTTTGTGCCCATTAACATCTCCCTGCTCACAGCTCAGCTCTGCAGCAGCATTCACTGCTCAGTGCATAACAGAAGTGGTTTTTTTCCCTTTCTTGTCTCTCCCCTATCATTATGACTGGCATTTTCTTTTTTTACAATGCTTGACAGAAAAAAAATATTATCCCTCCCTCTGCCCTTTTAATTTTCCAGCCTTTCCTTTTCCTATGCCTTCCTGCACCAGGATGGGCATTTAAACAAACTGGATTCTTTACTATTTTTTCCCCTCTGTGCATCCTGAATTATCAGGAGCTGATTTACTACATATTTACTGCAGTCTGACTGGGACAATTTTCTTCAATTCACTTGGTTCCTTTTCTTTACAGTAGATCTACTGTGACCTCCCAATTTGTGTGAATTCAAACATCTAATTGCTTTCTGATGCTAATGCATAGCCTTGAATTAACTGCTGAGGATTATGGTGTGTCCAGTTTCACCATAACATTTCACATTACATTTTGTCTCATTGAAAAAAGGAAGACAGTTTTGAAATAATTAATGCCATTAGGAATGACACTGCCTTGGATTTTAAGGTTTAGGAATGGTTCTCCATGTTGACTTCACTTACTGCATCCATCTGCTTCCACATCTCAGCCTTTTTTGTCACAAAGAGCAACACAATCCAGGGAGAATGAGAAGTATTGTAAATACAAATTGCCTGGGTGGATATTTCCCACTTCAGATCTGAACCATGGCTTGTTAAGAGTGCAAACGACATCACTCTTTATCAATCTAAATCAAATGGCACTGAAGGTTACTGGAGAAAAAACAATGGCAAGAAAGCAATTCTTGTAACCTGGGAAGGAAACCTAAAGGCCTGGTTGGTGTTTACAGTAAAATATAAGGATGCAATGAAGATTTTTATAAAGCTACAATTCAGGAGAATTTGGGAAGCAACAGACAAAGAAAGGAATTTGAACAAATTGCTGAGGGCAGGGTTGGCCTCAGCCTGAGAGTTTCTGTCATTGTGTCTTGGTAATGCCTGCAGTTTAGCAATTTTACTAACTCTCTGTGACATTTCAGCTGTCCTCCTTCTGAGAAACTCACTTGCATTGGGTTTATGGATAGGGATATGAGTGCAGCTGCAGGAAAATATACCACAAGGCTAAATCTTCAGACTTCTAAGTGAATTGATTCTGAAAACAAGCAAATTAAAAGGAGTGAGACTGTTCTCTGGCTTCTGGCAAATTGATGTTTTTACTGTTTCAAGCAAAGTGACAAGTCAGTCAGATATCAACAAAGAAAAAGCAAAGTGAACCAGAGAAAGTAAGGGCTCTCCTTAGGCAGATTAATCACTGACAATAGTGAAAAGTAACTGCCTATTTACATTGCTGATCTGTTTGGGAGGTGAAGCCAAGGACATTTTACCCCCTAACTTCCTGATCCTTACAAAAATAAATAATTCCATAGCTTGTAACTGCACACTCTGCAGTCTCCCTGACTCCAGTGGGACTGTGGACACATGCAAACCTGTGGATCAGATTTAAATGTATTACAGTCTTGTTTCCAAGGGGTCAGTAATGTCCCAGCTAGCAAAGGAGCCTGTGCCCTCCTGTACAGCACACATTTTTTCCATGCTGTTTGCATTATCACTTGCTAAATTTATCACACTTCTTCCCTAACACTGCATGTCTTTCCTGCCTGGGAATTTCAGATATAACAGAATGCATTCTCTGGTCACATTTTTAGAGAGCCTACCACCCTCTACAGCCACAATCTGCCAGTGAGGGTTACAGGAGGCAGCTTTTGGGAAATACTCACCTGCAAATTTGGAGAGTGTGGTTGCTTCGAGACAGCTGTATGAAGGGACCCACACAGATTAGACACAGATGTTAGAGACAGATACAGATATTAGATATTAGATGTAGAATAGACATTAGATCTAGAGTAGATAAAGTTATAAATTAGATGAAAGGAGTAAGTTTTTTACTATGAGAGTGGTGAGGCCCTGGCACAGGTTGCCCATAGAAGTTGAGGGTGCCCCATCACTGGAATTGTCCAGGGTTGGGTTGGGCTTGGAGCAACCTGGTCTAGTTGAAGATGCTCCTTGTTTGGGGGGTGGACTAGGAGAACTTTAAAGGTCTCTTCCAACCCAAAGTATTCTGTGATTCAGTGATCCACAACAATAAATCACACCGTGTCCTTCCTGCTGCATGGCTCAGATCATCATATTTCCTTCTACTTGTTCTGTTTTAGCTGGGAATGAGGAAGGAAGGAGGATGTTTGACAGGAAAAAGACACTTTCAGGAGTAAATGATACCCTCTTGAGTTGCCACAAGTTGAAAAGTACAGTAAAGAGCTGCAGATGAGGCCAGGGGTGCATTCAAAACACAGGCATGAGGACAAATTTATTTGGAAACAGTAAATGACAGGAAGCCACTTGAGAGCATCTAGATATGAGCACGTACATCTCAGCTTAAGCAATGCTGTGTCATTACAAAAGTATTTAATTTTTACATCTGTGTACAGAAGATCCTTGGAGATTGGTTCAGTGAGATTTGAACCCTAGAGAGGAAAATGGGAGACTTTCCTGATCCTGAGCAGTCATTAGCATGCCTCAGTCCCAGAACAGGGGGATGAACCATTGCAAAGATACAATTAAAGGTGGCTTTATCTCCTGTGTAGAAGTTAATGTACATGTCTTGGGCCAACAAGGTTGAGATACAGCAGCTGCTAATTAATATATTAATTATATTTGAAGGATGGAGGTCATTGTGTGTTTTCAAGGCCTCTTACTATTTCCATTCTTTAACGAGCAAAAGAAAACCGATACAAAAATGTCCAGAATTTAATTAGCTTTCAAACTGAAGGCAGTAGCTGTATTTCTTTGTAGCTGTATTTCTTTCTATCTGATGCATCATCCTCTTTTCATCCCCTTCTGTCTGTCTTTACCCATTAAAGGAAAATTAAAACTCCACACTTATCAAGACTATAGATTTTCAACATAAATCTTTCCATATGTGGGGCTCACAATACCCTAAGAGGGAAAATAGCTCATCCTAATATTTTTTCATTGTAGAAGTGGCTTCAGTGCCTACCCCAATACAGACAGAAGGCACTGGGGAAGCTGTTTTAAGCCAGCTGCAATTATTCTTCTCATTTCACAACAGAAACAGGGAGAGCCTATCCAGCTCTCTTGTTTTCATCCTGCTTCCTTCGTTGCCATTAAGGATAAAAGCAAACTGAGAATGACACTGGCAGCCAGAGATCAGAGATGTGATGTTGTGAAAGCCTCAGCCACCAGACACGTATGTGCATTACCCACAGCTGTGATGTGGAGGCAGAGGTTGGGGTGAAGTTATTAAAGCTGTCTCAGCACCTCCTGTGCTGTCTGGGAAATGCCACACCAGAAATTATCTTTTGTGTTGTGACAGTTAAAATTAGGGGCAAAAAAAGATAAAAAGTGTACCACATTAAATGCTTCTTCTACTGTCTGTGACTGGTAAAGCTCCTCTTGCTGCAGAAAAATTATACTTATTGACTGCAAATAATATCTGATGCACTGTGGGCAGAGAATTAAAGGCAATTTGGATCCTTAACATTCTCTTTCAGAGGAAAGGAGAATATAAAAATGAAAGTGGTAAGTCTTCCCTGCATGCATCTTTTCTCTCTGCTATCTTATAATTAATGTTATTTTCAGCTGGTCTAAGCATTCTTTATGCTCTGTCATCTGTACAGTGCCAATATCTCTCTACATTGCCAGCTACCATCCAAGGTAAGAGAAAGAAAGGCAGGAAAAATGGTGAATGCATTAATAAACATTTATTACTGATTTAGTTCAACCTGGAGTGGTGATTGTTTGAAATACATCCACTCACTCATATATGCAATCCTTTCCTTCAGAATGTAGGCTTATTGTAGGGCTTTTTTCCCTGGAAAATTTCACATGCACTCACATTTAATCATACAATACAAATCCAAAAATGCAATTACCTCTGTGACTTTTACAGAAGCTTCATGTATACTGAAAAGGGAGAATAAGTGGCAAACCAACATGAATTACAGAGAGATACTTCCATCAGGGCTTTCTGGTGATCATATAAACAAAATGATCCTCAAGTCACCAGAAACCTGAGCCAAAATTATAGTCCTGTGCTTCAAATAAAACCTTGTGAAAAATTAATGGGCGAATGTAAAATTAACAGAGTTCATTCTGAAAACTCTGAGCAAATTCATCAGAGACTGAAAACTCTGATGCAAAGGCACATATCCTTAAACTGTGCCTGCCTGCTTCTCCTTTCCTCAGTGTTCAGAAGGTTCTCGGTCAAAGGAATGTGCCCTGGTTTTCCTCTTGTAAAATAAAGCTGGCTGAGTGCTCCCTGATTTGGAGACACTTTTGTAAATCCTTTGAGCAGTTTCAAATTTGGTCGGGTGTCTGGCCCTCTAATCCATGCTCTCCACATTATTTTAAGCCAGTCTGAGTTCAAGACTGTAATCATGGGGCACCAACTGCCCTTGTGGTTGTAACACAAGTGGAAAAAGGAGATTGCACATACCCATCAGATGATATGTACCCATTAAAACCCCACAAGCAAGTGAGCTTTTCAGATCTTTTCAGCTTTCCTTGGAAACAGCCAAGCAAAGAGGTAGGAGACTGGAGCAAGAGGGATGCGTAGCATTGAGAGAGGTGGCTGGGGGTGTGCCAAGGTTTCCAGCAAGATATTTCTGAGCTTCTTCTGCAGCCTGACCTTGCCTGAGCCTGCTGCCTTACCCACAAAAGCAGTGCAGTGTCCCTGAGAGGCCACGTTATGGTTGACTCATGTGCTTTCCCCATTGACTGCTCACTCATGCAACAGCTACATGCAAAGTGTTTGCTTATCCTCAAGTAGCCTCCAAGCACTCTTTAAAAATTAATCCAGTCCAAACTGTTGAATGGGGCTGTGCTTCTACCTCTGCAGGATAAAAAAAGCAATGGGGAAAGAAAGAAACAATTTGCCACTTTGAAGCCTAAAAAAAAAAAAAAGAAAAGAAAGCCTTTCATCCTGTAGCATGATGTATCGTAAGTGACACGGGTTCCTTGCATTAGCATCTGCAGACTATAATTATCCATGTAATATAACAGCTGGGGAGTGTTACTGTGATGCTTTGGGTTGATGGATGCTCTGGGAGGTTAAACAGAGCTTGCTAATAATAGGATCTCCAAGATGCTACATAGATCTCTGTAAAATAGTCCCTTTTCTGCCCTGGAAGGACCACAGGACACCAAGAAACTGGTGTTCTGCTCCCATCCTGCCCTCTGCTCTCTCCAGCTCCAGTGCCTGGAAATCCTGCTGTCCCACAGCTAACTGAGTTTTCTGTTGCCTCAGAGGGGCCTTTTCCTTTTCACACTGAGAAGGGAAGCCTGCTTTGTCCTTGAGTCATTTCCAGTCCTTTCCCTGGGACTGCAGAGGGGACTGGGCAACAGGGAGGAGGGAAGGAAGGAAGGAAAGCTGTACCTCCAACAGCTGACAGAATGGCAGCTGCATTAAGAGAGAATCTGGGGTCCACAGAGTGGTTATCCCCTAAATCACCCTCTCTTGCTCCATGTTTGCAAACAGACCACGCTGCCATTAACACAAGTATCACACTGAATTCAAGGCTTTGCTCTCTGTGTGAAATATGAAAAAGAGGAGGAATTTAGAAGCCCCTGCTGTCCTGAGTGCTTGCCATACTGAGCAGCTATTCATCACCTCCACATTCGAAGGGCTTAACCTTTGTAAAACCCCAGCAGCACAAACTTGCCAGGATTAAACTATTTAAAGCTGAGCTTGCCAGAGCATCTGCAATTTGCACCTCTTGTCACATCCATGGGCTGCATGACAGGTTGGAGAAGGTGTAAGGAGAAGTTGCAGTGACATGGCCAGAATCAGAGCAAGATTAATCACAAGTGTCAGAAATGCCTGTCACCATTGAGGCCAGTGCAGGAACACCCTACATGTCTGGCCACCGACCCAGAGCACAAGCATTTCCATTTCCCTGAGATTTACCCCTCACCTCTCTTTTCCCTGGGACGGCCCGTGCAGAAGGACTGATTTATGAAGATGTGGGAAGAATGAGGAAGGTTGTGATTCACGCTTTCACAGTAAACACCAGACCTGGCCAGTTGCTCTGGAGATGTCTGATATCTGCCATTTGTGCCTGATGTGCCCTCTGGACCAGAGGAGTGAGGGTAGAAAGGTCTGTCTGATGACAGAGTTGTGCAAGGAGTGGGATGGAGGGAGGACATCTCTGCCCTCACTGATTTGTTTTGGACTCTGCTTCCATGTCATCATTCATGTTAGTTATGGCTAAATCGATTCCAGTGGAGTCACCTCAGCCTCAAAGTCAGCTCCAAGGGCTGGTTTTGGTGAGTGCCATGGAAAATTCCTCAGCTTTCCCTGGAACTGAACACCGGCAGTGACATCCATTTGTTGTGTCTGCTGCTGGGCCACAAATGTCCCTTGTTCAGGAACAAGCAGGACAAGTGAGGATAGCTATTGGAGCACAGTTTTCCTTCCTTGGAACATCCATAGGGTGCCTGTACTATTCTGGGACAAGAGTCACTCTGTATCCTCAGCTCTGCACAGCATGGCCTAGGCAGAGCAGGAGCTTTGTCTCTCAGAGCTGAGAAGGAAGTCAAGGACAGGCCCTGGGAGTCACACATTCCCAGTTTCCTAACATAGTATCCCTGAGAATTTTGAAGTCAGGGGTGCAACTTGAAACCCTGGGAAAACTAATAAGCAATTTCTGTAATGGCCAATTTGTACAGTACTGGAATTGCAAGCTGAGACCTCAAAAGGCAAGAGGATCCCAACTGAGCAGGATATCAGTTAAATTAACTTCTCCCCTCAGCTCTGCACTTGCCAAGTTCCTAGACATTTTACCAAGAAAATAAAAATTGGAGCGCACAAGTGTTTTCCTTCTAGATTTTGTCTAAGCTAAAGACACTAAGCAAACCTTTAGGGAAAGTTTAGAGAAAAGGAAAATTGGCTCACCCTTCCCACTTATTGCTTTAATAGGAGGGTTTGTAAGGAAATGAAACTTCAGGATACAGCATTTATTCCCAAAGCCCGCAGCAAGCTGTCACTCTGTTTTCCCATGGAACTGAGTAAACAGAATACCACTTGGCCTTTAATAAATGAGAAAACAAGCTCACAAAGGAGCACTTGATCCAAAGTGACAAGGGCAAGAGTAGAACAATCCAGACGAATAAATGAAACTTGAAATTTAGTAATAATATTCCCTAAAGATACTGCAAATTCTGTTCTAACTATTGCAGAGGTCCCCTGAATACATTGTCAAATGCTTGAATTCCCTTCTGTCAAAATTCCCACTGCTCCTACTGCTTCAACTTGCTCAGGATGAGGAAACCATCTTGAAATACAACAGGAAGGTCCATAAAGTGGCTGTTCCTTCCCATTTTCCTTCAAGGTGAGTACAAATTTGTGCTTTGGGAAGTTTAATTGAAGCTAGCCACATATGGAGAAATGATGGACTTGTTTGTTTCAGCTCTCCCTGGGGGGATGCCCTTCCCAGCTGAATTAAGTTGCCACTGTGTTTCACTAATGTGCATCTGATGCCTAATGAATTGGGGTGTTATTCCCATTGCACAGAGGTGGATTAAAATCGAGTCCAAAGCCTTTTCATTCATTTTGCTAATTATTCTCTGCATTCATTGCACGCAGATGAAATGATGAAAGCCCCCCCTGTTGTGAAGGATTTGGACATTTCACACTTGGAACATAAATTGGACTGATTATCCTTGCAGCATTATTGTCACATTTGGGAGTGTGACTGGCAGGAAGCAATAAGCTGTGCACTCCAACATTCCCAGTCTTTTAGCCCCTTGGAATGTGAGGGAAAAATCCTTTCTTTGTATGCCCTGTTTCAGTTTCATATCTAGATCATTTTGGTGCACAAGACCTAGAGACAGATCTCCTTCAGATCGTGTTTTTAAAAGTTATCTTCCATTTCCATATTCCCATACTCACAGAAGTTTCAAATAGAAGACAAGATGCTGAAATTCTGCAAGTGTCTTCTTTTGGCAGTATCTGCTGGGGAAACAGATGCAGAAATTCTCTTGAAATAGAGTTTCTCACACAAATTACAGGCTGTTAAGTGACTTCCAGACATTCCAGTTCATGGCTGATTTTTACTCAGGGAGGAAGTTGTGAGTGGTTTGGATTTTCCTGTCTTTTAAGCTAACTGGGTTTGCTGATAGTGTAGGGAAAGTCTTTTACTGTTGAGGTGCTGATCCAGTCATACTGCAAGTGTATTGCTTCCTATTTATCTGGCACAGCAAAGTCCTTTCTCCATAAGGACAGGACCTCAGGAATATCCAGCAGGACTCCAAATGCCACATCAGAACTCAACAATTAATTCTTTAGCCTTTTTCCAGCTTTTTTTTTCTGTGTGTATGCAAAGAGGCTGGAGATTTGTAACCTCTACCTGCACTTCCATCTCACAGGTAGTACAGGCAAGCTGCTGAGGGACATTGAATTCTGGCATGGCAAGAGAACAAATCAAAAAGAAATTTGAGGTTGTTATAAAGCATGAAATATTTGTGTGAAATATTTCCATTTTTGGGAAAAGTTTCAATATATTCACAATAAAAGTTATGTTGTCAAAAATCTCCCAGCTACAACAAAAGGGAAACTAATGAGGGAGAGTAAGTCCAGCATAAAATCAAACAAACTGGAAGCATCTCATACGTAAACTTGGAATCTGATTTTGTGCATCTCCCGTGGATGTGTGAAATACATTGGCAGTTTGCTTAGTCAAGTGTCTTGTCTGGCTGATGGCTGCAGCAACAGCACATAGCACATGAAAGAGACTATGTAAAATAGGGGACTAAAATTACTCTTCAGCTGTGCTCCAGTAACGAAGGCAATGTTGAAAGCAACAACATCTGTGCTGTGTGGCAGAGACAGGATAAAAAATTACTGTTAACTTTACACACTGTGAAAAACTGGGGTGTGTTAAACAGTTGCATTCCCACTTTGTGATAATGTGGCTGTGACTATATTCTTGACAGCAATAGGCTATAATTCCAGCAATGGGAAATAAGAAGCAGAAATAAGCCAAATTCCACAGCCTCCTGGAATCTTATAACCGTTACCAGGATTGCACAAGACCCTGGCTTCAGGGTAATTGCTCCTGGAAAATCTGGGGATGTTCTAAGCAAAAAAAAAAAAAAA